>JANAVB010031818.1:2005051-2010051 GCA_029216955.1 Iris pallida
AGAGACCCACGGAGTCCCTTGAATCGTTCTAAGATAGTTTTTGAACCATCTTTAGACGAGTAACATACAGATATTCGCTCATTTATTTCATTTGTTTCTAAGTGATATCCGTTTAAACGAATGTCCTTGAAACTTATGAGGTTCCTACTTGATTTAGGAGAGAATAGTGCATCTTTTATTACTAGTCTTGTTTTATTTGGGAGCAATATAATTGCTTCACCAGATCCTTCTATTATGTTTGATAGTCCTGATATCGTAATAACGGGACCGTCATAATCATATAAGCTATAAAAATAGCTTTTTCTCGAAGGATTGTGTGTGTCGAAGCGCTGTCCACAAGGCATTCACACTTCATCTATAGATCTATGAAAAACAACAACAACCATCGTAATTAAAACAACGGTTTTGAAATACAATTTTTTGTTTAAAAAAATTCTCTTATATCGATCGACGGACCGATATAGAGAGGTCAATAAGTTGCTTGCAAAAATGCATAATTTATAAATACAATTTGAGCAAAAAATAATATTCGGTCATCCCCTTTCGGTAGCTCTACGTGAATGACCAGGCGGAAAAATGAGGGAGGAAGGTCACCGGGGACCAATTAAATACCAAGCCTCAAGTTCTTTCTGACATCATACCCAATAGGTGAGCCTATTCAGAGAGACTTCGTAAAAAAATTTTGTCAAATGTAAGAATAAATATCATTTTTCAAGAAATTTAAAGAGAAGCTAATATGAAAATGCGGCAACAAGTTTTTAAAACATGAAATAAGATAGTGGCTCTAGTCGAGTAGGTCGTCGTTCTCGAAGTCTTCCGCCGAGAACTGAGTAGACGGCTGCTTTTCTACCAGATTTGTTTCAACTTGAGACTTCTGGCTCGCTTGATACAGATTTTGTAGATGTCGCGGGGTGCGACAGTTTCTGGACCAGTGTCCAGTCATGCCACATTTGTGACATTTGTCCTCCCAATTTTTCTTGGAAATGGACATCAGTTCTGTGGTCTTCTTCCACTTTTTCTTTGCCCCACTTTTGCTGCTCTGGGGATGAAAGTTGTTCTGGGGTGGACTTCTAGCCGGCCTCTTATGGGCATTTCCCATGTTAGATCTGTCCTTATTTTTCTTCTGCTTCTTGGAAGAAAAATGAGCTTCTGGTAGAGGAGCTGAGCCTGCAGGGCGTAGGCTATGAGTGGCCAAGAGAAGTTCTCTGTTTTGCTCTGCCATCATCAGGGTGGAGTGCAATTCAGAGTACTTTTTGAACTTTCGTTCACGGTACTGTTGCATGAGGATTGCGTCCTTCTCGTGGAAGGATGTATAAGTTTTTTCCAACATGCGATACTCCGAGACTTCTTTACCACACAACTTCAGGCGTGAGGTGATATTATGGAGAGCTGAGTTGTACTCAGCTACGGACTTAAAGTCCTGAAGTCGAAGGTTTTCCTACTCATACCTTGCACGTGGGAGGATTACATCTTTTTGATGTTTATAGCGGTCCTCCAGTGCAGTCCACAATTCCTTTGGGTCTTCTACAGTGAGGTATTCGGCCTTCAGGGTCCGATCAATGTGTCTCCTGATGTAGATAATGGCTTTTGCCTTATCTATATCAGAGACGTTCACTGTAGAAACAACCACAGCAGTGTCTGCTGTATTTTCCGTACCAGTGGCCGGAGCCGATGGAAGAGGAGTGAAATTGTGGCTAATAAGCCCTGGGCACGTAAGTGGAACTTCAAGTCCACGTGCCAGCTCAATAATTTTTTCCAGCAGCATCTAGTACTTCGAAATCGACACTCGCTATTTTGGCCATTTTATCTATCATGTGAAAAACATGCATAAATTAAAATTAAATATTTATGCATAATCATAAATGTTACACAGCTCATAATAAAAATACCACGGTGCTTAATAAAACAGTTCAGTCCATAAGCTAATATGCAATCTGTCAATATTACAGTAAGTATTTTTTTTTTTTCGTTCGAAATTCGTTTTTCATTCCAGTAACTAAATCATGTTACAAGCAGGTATCAAGTAAAGCAAGAAAACATGATAAATAAAGTTTTAAACAACATGTTTCTTACATGATACATGTAAACAATCTGAAACAACTTTTCCGGACAATTCAATGAACAAATATGAACATACAGGAATATTGACTGAAACTATGGGCGGTAACCAAATGGTCAAATGATTATTATGCATGAAACTAAAACTTCATGTAAATATCAAGCACAGTCGTCAGCTTGTAGTATTAAGAGGTTTGAATTATATCACAGAAATATCCAACTAAGAAATAAAGTTTCATGACAAACAGCTGATTATTTGTTTTAATAAGAAGCAAATTTGTTTTGAACGTTAGCAATATAAAGAATATCACTCTTAGATTGTTAGATATATATTGCTAATTTTCATTCAAACAATTAATTTGTAAAAAAAAATTTTTAAGGAGTATTACCAGCCTCTGGTCGGATCGACTAGAAAAAAAGGAAGGATGACGTCGAGATCTGGACGTCGATTCTCCTTGCTTCAGCAATCGTGCTGATAACGTGTTTAAAGGGATACTAGATATGTAGAATAGTATTTTCTTCTTCTCATTTCATCATATGGCAAGGGCCATATATATAGGGATAAGGGGCAACCCAAGGGTCATGAGTTACATAACCCAAGGGTCATGAGTTACATGGGTCATGTGTAACTCATGACATAATGGTGAATAGTAAGGGTTTCACAACATTTCTTAAATTTTAATAATTTGTTAATAATGGTTTGCTCTCCGATACCAAAAAATCCGATACTCCGATATGATATTGCCGATACTACCGATACCGCCGATCCTGATACTCTTAGGAATGGTCCGATACCGATTCCGACACCGATACTGTGAACCTTGAAATTTTAGCAACTCAAACAACCAACTACTAGGCTTCCTTCTCCATCATCTCCTCAACCAGCATGGTATTCTCTACTTCTCCGTCATCTCATGCCTCATCAAGTTATCAGTTCATCCCTTCATCTTCAAGATAACAAGCCATCAAGTTCAACACCAAGTCAAAAGACTCAAAGGTATGCCAATCTTTGTTTGTTATTTTTCTATTTTATCGATCTATGAGACTATGCTTATTAATTTTAGTTTTACTTCTAGCATTTAGTAACATACAATTAATACTGAGAGTATGAAATTCTAAGGTAATTAATTTGAGCTTTTGGCACGAGAGAGACAGTTTATTTAATGTATACTAGGGAGGGTAATGTTAGAGCGCCTTGACTCTGTCCCTCTAATTTTAGGCCCCACCGTCCCGCCTGGCACCCTGCCCCATACGACATAGGTAGTTCCGCAACTTGAACCTCAGTTCCAACACTCGAAACTCAAACCTAAATCCGTTTTTACCAAATTTTGTTCCCAAACAACGCATTAACCTGCGTGGCAAACGAGATCAGAATTTGCGATGAGAGTCTAGGGTTATATATCTATCTAGATTGTATTATTCCGATACATTCATGGATTACATTACATATATTTTTTGCAAAGTGAATCGGACTAACCGAAATCGACGGGGGAATCAATTTCCGGATACCTGTAACTGGGAGGGAAGTGGGGCCACCGGCTAGGGTTCCGCCGCGACTCCGGCAAAGTGTGGTGGTCGAAGTAGTCCCTCCAGTCGAGCACGCCGTCGTCCCTCGCCAGCATCCTGCTTCCGTATCCCTCCGACGCCGGGGAGGCCGGGTCGCACGCGTACCGGATCCTCTCCCCCTGAGGGGACTCGAAGAACCGGAGCCCCGACGACCTGACGGCATCGAGGAGGCGGAGGGGGACGCCGTGGCCGACCACCTGGAACGCCCCCCACTCCCTGCAGGCGCGGGGGAGGTCGGCGGAGGCGGCGGCGGAGGAGAGGTCGACGACGGGGATGCCGCCGCCGGAGGCGGAGGGGGAAGGGTTTGGTCGGTGCTGTGGGGGCTGGATATAGGAGGAAGGGATTTGGGAGAGGCCGGACTCGACTAGGGTTTGGACTCTGCTGATGGCCGCTGCTTCCATGGCGGAGAGAGAGGGACTTAAGTCGAAGAAATGGCAACTTGAAGGTTCTTTTAGATATTTGAGTAATATTTTGAGAGGTCCCTTGAATTATTTATTATTTGTTTAGAGGTCCATGGGTAGGGCTGCAAATGAGCCAAGCCGTTCGCGAGTTGCTCGAAGCTCGGCTCGATAAAAGCTCGTTTGAGCTCGGTTCGTTTACTAAATAAGCTGAGCTCAAGCTTCATTTTCGAGCTCGTTTAATAAACAAGCCAAGCTCAAGCTTAGAAGTACTCGGCTCGTTTGAGCTCGCGAGCTGACTCGTTTATGAGCTTGCGAGCTGGCTCGTTTAGGAGCTTGTTTAGAAGCTCATTTGTTCTGTATTGAATTCTAATTTTATATATATTTGTGCATTGTATATTATACTAGTGGATAACCCATGCCATAATGGCACGGATACGAATCCGGCCTTCTCGACGTAGGCGTGCAGGCACCGGCCAGCGCCAGGGAGTTCCGGAGGGAGACGCGACCTCCGAACCCGGCCTTCTCGACGTAGGCGTGCAAGCACCAGGCCAGTGCCAGAGACCCGAGCCCGGCGGAGGCTCACACGGCAAAGACCATGGTGGCGGCGTTCGGGGCGGCGTGGGGCCTCATGGAGGCGAAGACGCGCAGGGCCGTCGCGGGGGCGTCTGAGGGCGGCGAGGCCCGAGATGGCGGCGGTCCAGGAGACGACGTCCCTGTGCGGCATTCCGTTGAACACCCGCAGGACGTGGTCGGCTGAGCCGCGTCGGGAGTAGGCGGTGAGCAGGACGGTCTGCACGAAGGGGTCGGGCCGGAATTCGAGGAGGAGGGCGTGTGCGTGGAGCGACTTGGTGGCGACGGCGGCGGTGGTGGTGTTGAGCAAGGAAGAGAAGTGTGGAAATCGGGGGGACGCGACGGCGGAGCATTTGGGAGTAGATGGAGAGTGGGTCGGCGGAGATGGCGATGGCGGTGTTGAAG
>JANAVB010031818.1:2015051-2122319 GCA_029216955.1 Iris pallida
CCAACGGTGGATACCGTTTTTGTCCAAAATTACCGTTTTGCCCCTGTATCCAGAATTGGACTTAAGGACAGGCAATCCTAGCTAATTTGACTATTCTGAGAACATTGGTAATGTTTATTTCATCTTTCGGAGACAGTTGTGATGACTTGGATTTTCTGACTTGTTGATTGGCGATACATTGTTGGTTCTCCGTGCAACCTCCAGGCAAGATACCTTGCCTTCCTCTACAGTTTATTTACATGTATTTTATATTATTACAGTTTTATTAGTTGATTATTTATATGTGATTTGTACATTGTGCTTGCTAGATATATATAGGCCTTGTTTATAGTTATCTGTGTAGTTCATATTGGATATTTGTATATATAGTTCTTGTTAATTTCGTAGTTCATTTTGGATTGGTTTTCTCGTGTATCGTGATTGGGTCGTGTCGTGTCATCACTTGTACTTGGACTGAGTCGCATCGTGTCATAGGATTGAATAAGTCATATCGGAACTGCTTTACCTCCTGGTCTTGAAATCTTGAAGCTAACCTGCGAGCCCACATTAGGGGCGAGGTTAGTAGTTAAGCTAACTTGCGAGCCCACACCAGGGCGAGAGTTAGTAAGCTAATCTGCGAGCCCACATTAGGGGCGAGGGTTAGTAGTTAAGCTAACTTGCGAGCCCACACCAGGGGCGAGAGTTAGTAAGCTAGCCTGCGAGTCCACACCAGGACGAGGGTTAGTTATATGGTTCACACCTGCGAGTCCACACCAGGGACGAGGGTGATGCTAGCCTGCGAGTCCACACCAGGGATGAGGGTTAGTAGTATATGGTTCACACCTGCGAGTCCACACTAGGGACGAGGGTGATGCTAGTCTGCGAGTCCACGCTAGGGGCGAGGGTTTGAGTATTCGAGTGGTTGTCCATTGACATCGATATCGTGTTCTCTTGTTCTTCTCCAGCAGTTCGCTTAGGCGTAGTGGTTCTTCCAGTCGTGTATAGTCATATTTTCGTACGGATTGGTCTTTCTCGTTTATTTCCTGTATTTTCTTTATTGTATGATAAACTGCTAGATAGGCATGTTTTTTGTATCTTGCTATGTCCCCTGAGGACCTGATGATCTCTTCAGGTTAGTTATTGCGTGGAGTTAGTTAGCAGCTCTGGATGGCAGACGTGATGATACACTTGCGGGATTCAGGTATTGTTATTGTGTTTATTATCCTCTCGTGCTTTTCTTCATTATCATGAGATATCCTGTTTCTTGATTCAGTTTAGACTCTTGTTATTTTTCTTTAGAGTCTTATCGGACATGCATGCTAGTGGGCTGCAGACCACGCACATACTTGTTCATTCTTTATTTATATGACTCATGTGGATTGAGATATAGTTTAGACTAGATATATACCATGATCATGACGCTTATACGTACTCGAGTCGGGCTGGAGTCCGTTCGATGCGTAGCTGGGCTTGGATACGCTTCGTATCCGAAAAGCGGGTGCGGGTCGTGACACTCTCTTCCTCAAGGACTTCATATGAGTTTCAACCAAAAATGTATAGATGTGAAAATAGAGAAGAATGAGGGAGACATTAACTGCACCAACGTCAAATCGTAAAAATCAAGGAGAGTTTCAATTCTCAGCCAAACACCTGAACTCTCTCCAGTTCAGGGGTAACATTTTTTTTCACACTTTCACTCTAGTTTCAACGAACCAAACAGCCCCTTAATGGAGGGAGGGAAGCAGAGGTGAGTTAATGGAGGGAAGCAGAGGTGAGTTATGTTCTGTTGGCATTGGGAGGAGAGAGAGTGGCAGGGCTGGTGTAGAGTTATGTGAGAGGAAGATGGACGCAATATGAGTTATTAGGAATCAATAGGAGAGCAATGAATTATGGATGGGAGGTTGACCATTAATTATGAATGATGAATGGCATAGGGGATGTGTAACACCCCAGAACCAGAATACTGGAGAGTGGGGGCGTACATAGCCAGCTACGTATATTAAGTGCAACCCACCTCGCTATACGGTCATGGCTGTCTAGATACATGAGGGTTTAACTACAAGCCAACAGTCTCCTATGGTCATGAACAAGCCTATTGTCTCAATCTCAAGCAAGCAATAATAGTTACAAGATGTCAGAGCACCAAATATATAATAGCAAGACGTCCCATACATTACATATTGGATGATCATGAAGCTAGTCGTATAAAATGTCAGAACTAGCAAGAGTTTCAGTCATACATGATCAACCATAGGATCTGTCAATCATGTTACAGCCCGTAAGCAGACAGTAAATAAAGGTGCAATACGAGCTAACACGTGCTCGCCGGCTAAACGCCTCAAAAGAATAATTTTACAATAAAGTGGAAGGACAAAAGAAATCCACTCGTTGCCAGGGTTACGCCTGGTGGTTACCATCTGGCTAAAGATAGGTGGATCCTCTGGTGCTGCTCCAATATCTGGCCACACAAAACTAGCTGGGTCAGACCCCAGAAAGAGCAAGTGCCACAATGGAGGCTTCACTTAGGAACTAAAACCAGCATACCACAATAGAATATTAAAGATAATAAATAAATAAAGAACTGATAATAATAGAGATAACAACATTAAACTGAGTACGAGAAACCATTCAAGTAGCCAGGTCACAACCCTTAAACCAAATAAGGACCGGGATTGTAACCCTTTATCTGAATAGAAATCTGTCTTAAATACTATTGGTACAGTGAAGACAATAAACGAAAGATGACACAGAACTGCTCCGGGAGCCAGGTTACAACCCTTAAACCAAACAAGGACCGGGATTGTAACCCTTCGCCTGAACAGAACTGGACTCCTGATCTTTATTGCTAAGGCCAGTATAAATAATCATGGTATTAAGGTAAGGTAAAACATGACGAACATGGCATGGGGTTGAAATAAGACAATAAACGAAGAGAGGACACATAACTGCTCCGGGAGCCAGGTTACAACCCTTAAACCAAATAAGGACCGAGGTTGTAACCTTTGCCTGAACAGAACTAGACCTTCGATCGTTATTGTTAAGGTAAACATCAATAATCATGTCATGTCACAATCTTGCACAGGATCAGGATAAGACTAAGCTGGAATAAACTCCATCCATTCAATCACGGCCAATCAAGAGTACGGCTTGATACTTTTAACTAACTAGGGTTATCACAAGTCTAGTTACTAGCAAGATGCAATGAGATTATCCCAACAGCCACAAGCCCTGCAGACCATCCGGTTATTCAGGTCGAATGTCCGTTTATGAAAATACAACACGTGACTGTGTGCCGAAAATGTGCCCTACTCGTCGGTAGGTTACAAGTCTACTTGAGCACCCAGATAACGGGATTATATGTAGCTGGAAATCTCTTCATGGCTACTGGATTATTCTAGTTATTAGCCTTAGTTGAATTCAGTAGGTACCCCTGATCGTGGTATTCAGAGGTCCCTGTCCTAGACATGATGCAAGACAAGACTGGTTTATTTGTACAAGCACAATCGTCCACGGTATCAAGAGGATGATTACTAGCATGTCGAGATAGCCGTCGCAACGGTTTCCAGATTACATGTCATGTTTACTTGTCAAAAGTGCGTCACGACGGGCCACTATCATGTTCTATCCTTACATTATAATAAATAAAAACTTGCATAAAATAGCTAATAACATGCTCTTGAAGCCAAGAAAAAGATCTACCACTTTCATGTTAGGAGTTGGGAGAAATTCTGGCCACAAATTGGCCAAATAGGACATAAAATAGCCAAATAACCAAAATAGGCACTATGTGGCACTAGCAGCACTCTCTTATGCGGCTGGGCACTATGTGGCACTATGCAGCACTCTCTTATGCGGTTGGGCACTATGCAGCACTATGTAGCACTCTCTTATACGGCTGGGCACTATGCGACACTATGCAGCACTCTCTTATGCGGCTGGACACTATGCGGCACTATGCAGAACTCTCTTATGCGGCTGGACACTATGCTCATATGCGGCTGGACACTATGCAGCACTATACAGCACTCTCTTATGCGGCTGGGCACTATGCGGCACTATGCAGCACTCTCTTATGCGGCTGGACACTATGCGACACTATGCGCACTCTCTTATGCGGCTGGACACTATGCTTATATGCGGCTGGACACTATACGACACTATGCAGCACTCTCTTATGCGGCTGGACACTATGCTTATATGCGGCTGGACACTATGCAGCACTATGCAGCACTCTCTTATGCGGCTGGGCACTATGCAGCACTCTCTTATGCGCTGAACACTATGCGGCACTATACAACACTCTCTTATGCGGTTGGACACTATGCTTATATACGGCTGGACACTATGCGATACTATGCAGCACTCTCTTATGCGGCTGGACACTATGCTCATATGCGGCTGGACACTATACGACACTATGCAGTACTCTCTTATGCGGTTGGTACTATGCGGTACTATGCAGCACTCTCTTATGCGGCTGGACACTATGCGGCACTATGCAGCACTCTCTTATGCGGCTGGACACTATGTGGCACTATGCATCGTCCCTGCCAAATCAGCACAGATGAACATAGAAATGGCCAAAATGCTTTTAGCCATAACTTTTCCAAAATAAGTCAAAATCTAACTTTTCAAAGGTCTATTTTGGATAAAATCGAATTTTCTACAACATGAAACAATCAAAACATGAAAATAATGAAGATTAATAGATCAAAACCCAAAAAAACCAAAAATAATATAAACTTAGATCTACAAAAAATATCTATCAAAATAAAAATGTCAAGTTCTAAAGTATCTTAGAATCTCGCGAGAAGACAATAGAACAACAATAATGGAGTTTCTCCATGAAGGAAGTTGCACTTGCCTAAGCTTCTCTTGGTAGGTGGAGAAGTTAAGAGGAAGAAGATGAAGAAATAAATGAAGAGTAAATGAGAGAGAAATGGGTTGGGTTTTAAATGATAATGGTGGTAGTAGATAGAGGTTTTCTTTTGGTTCATGATGAACCCAAAAGCAAACCAAACCAAGCTAAACCAAACCAAGCTAAGACATAACCAATGAAATGCCAAAATAACCATGCCAATGCAACATGCTAAAAAGAAACATGACTAGCTAACCATGACTAATAAAAATATGGACCCGAAATATGTACACGTATACGAAAATATGTAACACGGATTTCGGGTGACAACTCTACCCACCTTAGAAGAATTCCGTCCTCGAAATCTAATTAAAGAGGCTATAGGTGTCGGGACAAGTTACACTATCAGATGCAATCTACAGCTAAGCAATCAATCAAGCAATCAAATATGCAAGCAAGGGTTCGAAGTGTAAGGCATAAGAAAGATATTATACCTCACAGTCAAACAGGACGGGATATCGCGATCGGATATCATCTTCACGCTCCCACGTTGACTCACCCAAAGAGTGATGACCCCAAGCAACTCGGACTAACTTGATAGTCTTGTTCTTGAGTGTCTTCTCTCTTCGTCCAATATAGACACGGGCCTCTCCTCATACGAAAGGTTGGTACCAACAACCAATTCTGAATGATCCAGGATGTGGCTCGGGTCCGAGATATACCGTCGCAGTTGGGATACATGGAATACGTCATACACCTCATGTAGCGATGGTGGAAGAGCGAGACGATAGGATACATCTCCTACTCGCTCCAGAATGTCAAATGGCCCTATATACCTAGGACTAAGCTTTCTCCTCATGCCGAAACGAAAGACGCCACGGTTAGGCAAAATCCTCAGGAATACATGGTCGCCAACAGAAAACTCAAGAGGACGCCGATAAGAATCGGCCCAATGACGCTAGCGATCATGGGCAACTCGAAGATGATCTCTGACTCTCCTGACCATCTCAACGGTCTGAGCAATCATTTCTGGACCGAGCATATGCCTCTCTCCGACATTGTCCCATGCTAGCGGGGATCGACACTTCCTACCATACAGTGCCTCGAACGGTGCCATCTGGATACTAGCTTGGAAACTGTTATTGTACGAGAACTCTACCAGGTGCAGGTGATCATCCCACGAACCACCGAAGTCGAGTGTGCAAGATCTCAACATATCCTCAAGAGTCTGGATCGTACGTTCCGACTGACCATCTGTCTGCGGGTGATATGCTGAGCTGAACTGGAGGCGAGTCCCCAAACTCTCTTGTAGGCTACGCCAAAAGTGCGACGTGAATCTCGAATCTCTGTCCGAGGTGATACTGACTGGTACACCGTGCAATCTGACAATCTGTCGGAGATACATCTCCGCTAGCTGAGCCGTCGACTGACCAACTCTGAACGGAAGAAAGTGAGCCACCTTCGTGAGCCTGTCTATGACAACCCAAATAGCGTCTCTGCCTGCCGGGGATCTAGGCAATCCAGTCACAAAATCTATGGTTATATGCTCCCATTTCCATTCTGGAATTGGCAATGGTTGAAGTAGTCCAGCTGGTCTCTGATGTTCAGCCTTAATTTGTTGGCAACTAAACAACGAGAGACAAACCGGGCTATCTCCCTCTTCATGCCATTCCACCAAAAGTGCTGGCGGATATCACGGTACATCTTTGTGCCACCGGGATGAATAGAATACTGCGAACTGTGGGCCTCTGCCATGATCTCCTGTCTGATATCTCCACTGGGTACACAAAGACGCTTACCATGTCGAAGTGTACCATCTTCATGAATGCATAACTCTGGTCTTCGTCCTACCTCACACTCTGCTCTGAGTCGCTGAAGCTTGGAATCTGCTGATTGCGCCATCCGGTTCCTCTCACTATAGTGGACTGAACTTGCATGCTGGCCATCAATGCCACACTGGAAGGAGGACAACTTCTATACCATCTTCTGAAGATCGGCTAATAACTCCGACTGCGCTGTGAGAAAATAAACTCCAGCTCTCCTGCTCAATGCATCTGCAACAACGTTGGCCTTTCCAGGATGATACTGCAAGTTGATGTCATAATCCACAAGTAGCTCTAACCATCTCCTCTGACGCATGTTGAGATCCTTCTGGGTGAACACATACTTCAGACTCTTGTGGTCGGTGAAAAATCTCCACCCTATCTCCATACAAGTAGTGCTTCCAAAGCTTAAGTACAAACACTACTGCTGCCAGCTCCAAGTCATGGGTTGGTAATTTCTCTCATGATCACGAAGTTGTCGTGACGCATAAGCTATTACCTTCCATGCTGCATCAGAACATCCTAAACCTCTGCCGAAGCATCATAATACACTGAGAATCCTCCGATTCCATCTGGAAGCGTGAGAATAGGAGCCGTCATCAAGCCTCGCTTCAACCTCTCAAAAGAATCCTGGCACTCTGCTGTCCAAGCAAACTGTACATCCTTGCGGGTCAACTGGATTAATGGCGCTGAAATTCGAGCAAAGTCTGAAGCAAATCGTCGGTAGTAGCGGCCAAGCCAAGAAAACTGTAAATTCTGCCACTGTGCTAGGTACCGGCCACGGCCACGACTCTATAGCCACGACCTTCTGGGGATCTACTTCTACTACTCCTCCTCTGGTGATGATATGACCCAAGTACGAAATACGATCGAGCCAGAACTCGCATTTACTAAACTTGGCATACAATTGGTGCTCTCTGAGAATCTAAAGAACCACACGGAGATGCTGCTCATGCTCCGCCTCACTCTTGCTGTAGACTAGGATGTCGTCTAGGAACACGATCACGAACTGATCCAAATAAGGCATAAAGATACGATTCATGAGGTCCATGAATACTGCCGGCACATTGTTGCTCCAAATGGCATCACAAGGAACTCCCAATGCCCATATCTCGATCTAAAAGCTATCTTCGGGATGTCCTGCTCTCTGACTCTGATCTGATGGTATCCTGACCGCAAGTCGATCTTCGAGAATACTGCTGCCCCTTGAGTTGATCAAACAAGTCATCTATCCTCGGAGAGGGTATCTGTTCTTGATTGTCATTGAGTTCAAGGTACGATAATCTACACATAATCTGGACGTACCATCCTTCTTTTTCACAAGAAGTATCGGGGCTCCCCAAGGCGATCCACTAGCACGAATGAATCTCTTGGTTCTGAGTTCTTCAATCATCTTGTACAATATCTCTAGCTTTGACGGTGCCATCCTGTAGACTCTTTCTGACACTGGGGCTGTCCCGGGGATCAAGTCGATGGTAAACTCGATCTTCCGCTCTGGCGGCATTCCTGGAAGCTCTTCTGGGAAAATATCTGGGAACTTTCGACTATCCGAGGCAACTGTACTGCTGCTACTGCCATCCATCCGTAATACTGGAGGAGAAGTTCAACTTCGCCTCGGGAGAGGAAAACTCTGGCTCGCCTGGAATGCTAAAAATAACCCTGCCAATGTGGCAGTCTATCCTAGCATACTGGTCCCTCAACCAATCCATCCATAAGACCATATCATAATCGGCCATCAGGAACTCTATCAATCTAGCGGGGAACTCTCTACCGCTATCTACGATCCGACACGAGGAAAATACTCTATCTACTCCCACAAGTCCGTTACCAGTAAGTATATTGAGCCTTACTGATAATGACTCGGGCTCCAGTCCTACCCGTGTCGCGAATCGTGCAGACATAAATGAATGCGATGCACCAGAGTCAAATAATACTGAAGCTGAAAAGGTGTTGACGAGAATAGTACCTGCCACTACCTTCCTGGTGCTAATCCTTCTTAGGCCTGTCAATGGTAGACCGAAAATCCGTATCTGATCCGTATTCGAACCGAAAATATCCGAAATTTCGGATATGGATACGGATTCGGATATCATATCGGATATTTATCGGATATCGGATACGGATACGTAAGTGTCATATCCGGACCAATAATATCCGAACCAATAATATTTAAATTATTTAATAAATTTAAAATATATTCAATGTATGCATGGGACTATTAATTATATATGCTTGTGTGGAGAATTTTTTGGTGCAAATGTATTCAATGTGTGCATGAAAATCTGCTGCTTATGATATTTCAATGTGAAAATCTGCACATATATCTAACAAAATCTGCTGGTTTTAATTTTTTTCTTTCCTTTTTAAATTTTTTTAGTAATCTTGTTGGTTCGAATATTATCCGATATCCGTTAAAATTATCGGTAACGGATACGGTAGCCAAAACTTCTATCCGATCGGATATCGGATATATCCGATAGTTAATGGTTCGGATATGGTAATGCCAATATCCGACCAATAAGCTACCATTGACATGCCTAATCCTTCTTCTCCCACAGTCAAGGCCAGCACTTGACCATGTCCTCTGGGTGCGGGTCCCCTCTGCTGAAAATTCCTCTGCCTGCTCTGGATCAGGGCTTGGGCTTGGGCATATTGCTGCGGTCTCTGCTGCTGGAATGCCTGGCCTGCGTCGACAATGGCCTCGGGAACGGGTACTGCAGCTGCTACTCTGCTGCTGGACTGTGCTGGTCCTCTAACTGAAGGACTAGAGAAGGCCGATGAACTCCCCCTGTTCGGACAGTTCCAACCCTGTGGTCCAGGGCACCACAAACCAAGCACAAACCCTGTGCTCTACGACACTCTGATACCACATGCCTGGCTTTTTGCAGTATGAACATCCCACTGCGGAAGACTGCTTCTGCTTTTGTTGCTGAGGGTCGTCGGGGTGGAATGCTGAACCGACGTCACTGAGGCCGCCCGCCTCGGAGCTCTAATGGTCAAAGCTCTGGCTGTGGGACTGGTGCTGATGACTGATTCATCCGGTCGTGAGATCGCTTCCGACCTCCGGTCCTATCCACGATCCTCTGGGGTATACTCATGCCTCCGGGCTGCTCTCAATACTGCATCAAAAGTCTGATGCTCAAACTGCTCCACCGCCAATAAAATCTCTAGGTGGAGCCCCTGCTGGAACCGCTGGGCTCTATCGAACTCGGTCGCCACCAAGGTGGGAGCAAACCGACTAAGCTGGAGAACTCGGCCGCATATCCATCGACCATCCTGCCCATCTGTTTCAGATTGGTGAACCTCGTCTGTAGATCGTACTGAGCTACAGCATCGAAGTACTTGGTCTGGAATCTTTCCCTGAATACTACCCAGGCAATAGGGGATACTAATCCAACGGCCTGTGCCGTCCACCAGCTGCGGGCAAGATCCAATAACTGCAGGCGCACCACGACCACCTTCTCGTTCTCTGGAGTCCTGGCTGCTTCTAGAATCACCTCTGTCCTGAAGCCAAGCATCTGCAGTGATCGCATCTTCACTGCCGTCGAAGAAGGGAGGTTCAAGCGCTTGAAGCTGTTGGCCGCACTATTACCCTGATGACCTCCTCTGGTTAAAGCGTCTGCCACCGTCTGGTGCAAGGCATCTCCTCGATGATCCTGGAAGGCTAATAGTGACCTGATGAGACCCACCAAAGTGCCATCATCAGGCTCTGCAGGCTGGACGGGCTGAACTGGTGGCTCTCCTCCAGTAGGCATGACTCTGGAGGCTACTCCTGAATGCTGGACTTGATCTCCAGGTGCTGCTGGTCCGCGGAGGTGCTCCGCCTTGCTGATCGGCAGGTCCAGGAACAATGCCGCTGAAGAAGACGACATAGGGAATAATAAGGAAGACCAAGATAGATCAAAGATGCAAGCATGTGATTAGGTCAAGATTACAGGGATTCAGAAGATACGAGCAGAGATCAAGGGCGAGTACTGATTGAGACATCTATTCGGTAAACCTCACATATCTTGATTTACAAGAACTGCATGGGCCACCACTAAAACCATGTAACGCCCCAGAACCAGAATACTGGAGAGTGGGGGCGTACATAGCCAGCTACGTATATTGAAGTGCAATCCACCTCGCTATAACGTCACGATGTCTAGATACATGAGGTTTAACTACAAGCCAACAGTCTCCTATGGTCATGAACAAGCCTATTGTCTCAATCTCAAGCAAGCAATAATAGTTACAAGATGTCAGCACCAAATATAATAGCAAGGCGTCCATACATTACATATTGGATGATCATGAAGCTAGTCGTAAAAATGTCAGGACTAGAAAGTTTTAGTCATACATGATCAACTAGGATTGTCAATCATGTTACAGCCCGTAGGCAGACAGTAAATAAAGGTACAATACGAGCTAACACGTGCTTGCCGGCTAAACGCCTCAAAAGAATAATTTTACAATAAAGTGGGAGGACAAAAGAAACCCACTCGTTGCCAGGGTTACGCCTGGTATTACCATCTGGCTGGAAGACAGTGGATCCTCTGGTGCTGCTCCGATATCTGGCCACACAAAACCAGCTGGGTCAGACCCCAGAAAGAGCAAGTACCACAAAGAGGCTTCACTTAGGAACTAAAACCAGCATATCATAATAGAATATTAAAGATAATAAATAAATAAAAAACTGATAATAATAGAGATAACAACAGTAAACTGAGTACGAGAAACCATTCAAGTAGCCAGGTCACAACCCTTAAACCAAACAAGGACCGGGGTTGTAACCCTTCGCCTGAATAGAAATTCGTCTCAAATACTATTGGTACAGTGAAGACAATAAACGAAGAGAGGACACAGAACTGCTGGGAGCCAGGTTACAACCCTTAAACCAAACAAGGACCGGGGTTGTAACCCTTTGCCTGAACAGAACCTGGACCCCTGATCTTTATTGCTAAGGCCAGTATAAATAATCATGGTATTAAGGTAAGGTAAAATGACGAACATGGCATGGGGTTGAAATAAGACAATAAACGAAGAGAGGACACAGAACTGCTCCGGGAGCCAGGTTACAATCCTTAAACCAAACAAGGACCGAGGTTGTAACCCTTTGCCTAAACAGAACTGGACCCCGATCGTTATTGTTAAGACAAGCATCAATAATTGTTATGTCACAATCTTGCACAGGATCAGGATAATACTAAGCTGGAATAAACTCCATCCAATCAGTCATGGCCAATCAAGAGTATGGCTTGATACTTTTAACTAACTAGGGTTATCACAAGCCTAGTCACTAGCAATGCAATGAGATTATCCCAACAGCCACAAGCCCTGCAGACCATCCGGTTATCCAGGTCGAATGTCCGTTTATGAAGAATGAACACTGACTGTGTGCCGGAAATGTGCCCTACTCGTCGGTAGGCTACAAGTCCACTTGAGCGCCCAGATAACAGGATTGCCTGTAGCTGGAAATCTCTTCATGACTACTGAATTATTCTATTTATTAGCCTTAGTTGAATTCAGTAGGTACCCCTGACCTGGTATTCAGGGGTCCCTGTCCTAGACATGATGCAAGACAAGACTGTTTATTTGTAAAGCACAATCGTCCACGGTATCAAGAGGAGGATTACTATCATGTCGAGATAGCCGTCACAACGGCGTTCCAGAACGTATCATGTTTATTTGTCAAGAGTGCGCCACGACGGGCCACTATCATGTTCTATCCTTACATTATAATAAATAAAAAAATTTGCATAAATAGCTAATAACAAGCTCTTGAAGCCAAGAAAAAGATCTACCACTTTCATGTTGAGTTGGGAGAAATTCTGACCACAAATTGGCCAAATAGGGCATAAAATAGCCAAAAACCCCAAATAGGCACCATGCAGCACTCTCTTATGCGGCTGGGCACTATGCGGTACTATACAGCACTCTCTTATACGGCTGGACACTATGCGGCACTATGCAGCACTCTCTTATGCGGCTGGACACTATGCGGCACTATGCAGCACTCTCTTAGCGCTAGGACACTATGCTCATATGCGGCTGGATACTATGCGGCACTATGCAGCACTCTCTTATGCGGCTGGGCACTATACGGCACTATACAGTACTCTCTTATGTGGCTGGACTATACAGCACTCTCTTATGCGGCTGGGCACTATGCTCATATGCGGCTGGACACTATGCGGACTATACAGCACTCTCTTATGCGACTGGACTATGCTCATATGCGGCTGGACACTATGCGGCACTATACAGCACTCTCTTATGCGGCTGGGCACTATGCAGCACTCTCTTATACGGCTGGACACTATACGACACTATGCGGCACTATGTAGCACTCTCTTATGCGGCTGGACACTATGCACTATGCATCGTCCTGCCAGAATCAACACAGATGAACATAGAAATGGCCAAAAATGCTTTTGGCCATAACTTTCCAAAACAAGTCAAAATCTAACTTTTCAAAGGTCTACTTTGGATAAAATTGAATTCTCTACAACATGGAACAATCAAAATATGAAAATAATGAAGTTAATAGATCAAAACCCAAAAAACCAAAATAATATAAACTTAGATCTACAAGAAAATATCCATCAAAATAAAAAATGCCAAGTTCTAAAGTATCTTAGAATCTCGCGAGGAAGACAATAGAACAACAATAATGAGTTTCTCCATGAAGCAAGTTGCACTTGCCTAAGCTTCTCTTGGTAGGTGGAGAAGTTAAGAGGAAGAAGATGAAAAAATAAATGAAATTAAAGATGAGAGAGAAAGGGGGTTGGGTTTTAAATGATGATGGTGGTAGTAGGTAGGGATTTTCTTTTGGTTCATGATGAACCCAAAAGCAAACCAAACTAAGCTAAACGAACCATGCTAAGCCATAACCAATGAAATGCAAAATAACCTTGCCAATGCAACATGCTAAAAATAAAATCATGACTAGCTAACCAGACTAATAAAATACGGACCCGAAATATGTACACGTATACAAAAATATGTAACACGGATTTCGGGTGACAGGTTGGCAATTAAGTTGGTTCTCTTCCAAATGTATTATAAGAGGAGAGGGTGGAGAAACTTTACACAACACACACTCCAGAGAAAGAAACACGACACCACAGAAAGAAATAGACATACAAAACAGAAAGAAAAGAAGTAGTCCGAGAGAGAAGTAGAGACTCGTCACAAAGAAAGAAAATAAGTAGTCCGGAGAGAAGTAGAGACTCGGCTCAAAAACAAGTAAGAGGTTGAAGAAGGGAAAACTTCTAGTGCAGCCTACAAATTAGAAGAGCACATTTAACTATTTTTTTTAGTTCATTTTGGTTAAATCTAGCCATAATACTAGTTAAATCTAAATCGTAATATTGATCCTAAAAATACTCGTTTTGACAATCATTATTATACAGATGGTTAGTCAAAATGATAAACGTACCCCCCGGAGGACCTACTACTAATTTGATAATCCAGAAGCGTGTATCGCATATATCTAGTTTGGAATTTTTTGGACAGGTGTATTAAAATTTATTTGTGTAAGTCAATATAATTGATATTTTTTACATATCTAGTAATAACATTGTCTATGTATTCATATATAGTTATACTACTATAATGCTGGTGAACGATTACGAGAGCATGCCTCATGGCGTTATGAGAGCGGCCTAGGGTAGAAGTTGAGTTCCGAGCAAGTGGCATTGATCAGAGTATTTGACTTTCAGTATATTGACCAAGTACACTTTCTCCAACACGATAGAGATTTGATCTTCAGTTTAGTTGAGCGTTGGTGGCTCGAAAGAAATACCTTTCAACTCCCATTTGGAGAAATGCCTATATTATTCTAACATATGTGGCAAATTTTTTTAGGATTACCTATTACGGGTGAACTGAATGTCCAGACTATTGGCAATTAGACAGGGGATCGTTGAAATTTATGTACCATTTTAAAATTACAACTTTTCACAACTTCCTTTCATTCAAATAAAATTACAATTTTTTTTAGAAAATGAAACTTTCTAAAAAGTAAGGACAATGCCTTCATTCTCTTGGTTGGTTTGTACATCTCATTCTATTGTCCCCTAAACCATTGCAGTTACTACATCGAAGATCTCTTGAAGATTGATCATTTGCTAGGATACGGTTCTTATTTGGTCTTTCTCTTGCGTCGTAAATCTGGTACTCCAATATGGCCTATCACCAATGTACTTTGAAGGTTGTAAGGGACTGTAATTGGCTCCAAGTGCAGCTCATATACGCTTCTTAACGCTTGTTTAGAATAAAATACATGGATAAAAACTCTCAATGCTAATTTTTTTAGAATTACACGCGTAACATGCATGTATGCATGGAAGACAAGTATAACATCACTTTAAACATGAACAATAATTTTTATCTAAGCGAACAACATATGTTCTATTTGTTTTACAATCTAATATTTCAAATAAATAACTAACTATACTCAATATTTGCAGCTGGTGTTTTTCTTTGGTGATTCGGACCATAGTTTTTAACATTTTCGGACAATAATTTGTTTCAAGATTTTCAGCTTTTTGCCGGTTCTTGTCCTAAAGTGTTATAATTTTGGCTCGAATACTATCAAGTAGTGTTGTTATTGGTTTATCGCGTAGATTTTTAATCCAGTTATTGAAGCATTCAACAAGGTTCGACGTATTAATATCTAATCTAGGACAAAGAGAATAAATTGTTATCCAGTGTGATAAAACACGAGTTTTATCATTTACTCTAATGAGCCAATTGTAAACATCATTATTTTTAACATTTCAAAGCAAATGTTCGCATCTATTTCATTATAACATCTTACAAGATAGTCTAATCTACGTTGAAAAATAGGCAATCTACATACTGATTTTAAATTTTGTTTAAAATGTTGAATACAAAAAATAAGGCGATTCTACAAAAATAGCATGCATGACATTTATCAATCCTTTCTGTTTATCTGATATAAAAGAAATTGTGTTCCATGCATTAGAAAAACCTTCAAAAGAGGTCTTTAAACTGTTTAAAAACTAATTCCAAGAATCCATGTTTTCACTTTCAGTAATGGCATAAGCAATTGAATATAACTGATAGTTAGGATCACGAGCATAAGCAATAAATAAAATCTCGATATCTAGAGAAAAGAAATGTAGCATCAATACTAATCACAGGTAAACAACCTCTTAAAAATCCATCAATGCATGCCTTGAAACAATATTTTTAAAAACTATTATTTTCTGTAGTCTTGAAACATACTACCTGGATTTGTCTCGATAATTGCAAGAGCATACTCTTCAAGACTACTATATGCATCAATATAACTGTCACGACCCGCACCCGTTTTTTTCGGATACGAGACGTGTCCAAGCCAGCCTACGCCGCAGTGTCGACGGTAGAACGATGTATAGCCACAATGCTCAAATCACAAGTAATGCTCATTCACAAAATTAATTTAACTTACAATGATCACAAGTTTTATATTTGCAGAAAATATAAACTTGTACAAATAATTGAATGACTACAACAAAACTATTTAGCTGGTCCCTAGGCTTTTGTCTGCAAGTACCCGTATCTCCATGCTAAGTAAATCTACGGCTAACCTGAAAATATTGGTTTCCAGTCAGGAATGGAACGAGTACAATTCACTGAATGCAGTTCCAATATATGAAAATGACTATATCACAGAGGTTAGCCTTTAGACATATGATTCATAAATAAATAAGAAATACAGAATAAACTGAATACTAAGAACAGAAAATAAAATACAATAAATACTCACCAACTGACCGACTGAAGTACCTTTGATATGTGATCGGTCTCGGGACAATTATGCGACACGGTCTACACGGTCTAAAGTTACACGGTCTACAGTTACACGGTCTACAAAAAATAAATGCAATAATAAACTGATCTACACGGTCTAAAGTTATATGGTCTACAAGAAATAAATGCAATAATAAACATGGTCTACACGGTCTAAGGTCAGATCACACATCGTTGGTACTTCACTTCTCCGACACCACAAAGAAATAAATCAACATAAAAATGAAATCACATATCTATCGACTAAACACTGATGTATAGTAAAGATTAATACTGAAAACAAACAATAAACTGTACTCGCCTTTGGTCCTCTGCTGGTGAAACCGACAATCTGAACCACTCAATGTGCCACAATAGTCAAAACTCGTACAACAGTCTCCAGATGCTGAAATAGACATTACCATTGTTCTCAGAATAGTCAAATTAGCTAGGATTGTCTGTCCTTAAGTCTAATTCTGAATACAGAGGTAAAACGGTAATTTTGGGCCAAAACGGTGTCCGCCGTTGGACCCACTTTGCACCAAAAAGCGTGCCAAAGTTAATGGTCTCTAAAGTCATAAAACTACATATCTATGAATTCGTTTTGACGATACGAATCCAATGGTATGTCCAATTTTGGATTTCGACGGGCCGTGCACAAAATCGCCGTTGAGTCGGACCGTGGGGCCCGCAAAACGACGATCTAATCAACTGTCTCAGAATCGGACCAAACTTGGCATATAGGACCAAAAAAATGATACGGTCATGCTGGCATAAGTTTTGTCTCAATCTGGCAAACGTGCACAAAGTAATTGAAAGTTTGTACAGGGACCGATACGGTAAATTTTGACGGATACGCATCAAATTCGTCGCGCACACCGACCAATTTGAATTCCGTCAAAGCACACACGTCCCGAAGCTGTTACGCACCTTTAGATGCTTTCGATTCGCGACCACGTTGCCCGAATTGGCGGAACGCACGTCGTATCGAGGGGTTTTTCATAATTTTAAAACAGGTTTTCGACAAACTTCGGGATTTGATTTCTCGACACGTAGTCGATGATTTCTAAATCCATAAAAAGGGTCGTAAATTCCTATATGTTGTCTATAACTGTGTTCAAGTAGATTTTCGAATAGGTCAATGGATTGGTAGGAATTTTCCTTCCAACTTGGGTGTTTGGGCTGATATTTGCCCTGTTTTTGGGCAGGTTTTTGTCGAAGTTTCATTTCGATTTCTGCCTCGATACTTCTTAGACTCTCGATTCTACTTGATGGGACTCCTAGAGGGATATGTGGCTTTACAGAACAGTTTACAAATCGTAAAACGGTGGAGTATCAAGAGAACTCTTACCGCGAACTTGGGTTGCTGCGACTGCACTTCACTGCTACCCTCCCGCTGTGCACGCGCGCACGGCCTTGGCCGCCGTCCGACGACTTCACGCGGCGGCGCACGGTCGTGGGGCACCACCCAGGTTTCAGGGAGGGTTTAGGTTAGGGTTTTGATGTTTTTCTCTCCTCTCGATCCCTCGCAACTCTCTGTTTCTATATATATGTTGCCGAGCGCAGGGGACTCTCGGGTTGTATGGGACTTAAGCTCGGGTCTGTGGGTTTACACGCTAGTTTGGGGGTGCTCAGCTGAGCGGGTGGTTTTAGTTAAATATATATATATATATATATATATATAATATTATATATTATATATATATAATATATATATATATATATTATATATATATATATAATATTATATATATATATATATTATATGTATAGTTTAATATATATATATTATATATATTATTATATATATATATATATATATATTTGTATGTATAGTTTAATATTAATTATATATATATATATAATATATTATATATATATATATATATATATATATATCTATATATACTCATACGTATATACTTCATCAAACATAATTTATATAAAATATAATAATATATATCTATATATATATATAATATTTATTAACATATAATATACCAATAAATATTAATAATAATAATAATAACCTCAATAATATTGATAATAAAAATAATAACGAAATTCAATAACTCAACAGTGGTGTATATACCATTGTGTACAGTCCAATAATCCCCAGAAGAATATACAAGACCCATTTTATACCAATGTCCTTGAATACCAACTAATAAGAATATTCATAATATTTAAGTATGAATACTTAGAAATATTCTTCAGGTCATTAAAACGGAATACAACACAATCCTACCAAAATACGTCAACAGGAATGTCATTGGACGTCCCCATGACTACATGGGCTTGGGCTCAGTTCGGGTCCAGTCCGGGCTAAAATGGTATAATGGGTTCCCTAAACTCAATAATATAATTAATAAATAATTATATCTTCGGTAAGGGTTAAGTCGCAACTTGGTCTGGTTTTCCTAGTTAGGACATCACTATGGCTCGGCCTTCCTACCATGGCTAATACTCTAGTCAAAGCACGCCATTGCACTATCCGTGCCACGATTTCTAGTCACCTTGCACTCCAAAACTCCGCCATGGCTAAAGTCATTTACTGTAATAATTAACTAAGTAATTATTTATAAAAATCTAAAAGTCACCATTTAATCCAAATAAATAAATAAAATATATTATCAAAATTCCGGAAAGAGGGGTTACAATAACTATTTATTTCAGATAGAACAATTTCTCTAGCTTTCCATACTTTACAGTATTTAATATGTATAGTTGTTGCTTAGTTTTTTTGTTTTTCTGGTTATTCTTTATGCAGTTATTAGTGTTAGATATGCATGTTTTTGTATCTTGCTACGTCCTCTGAGGACCTGGTGATCTCTCTAGGTGTATGTGTGTTTTCTTGACTTTTCAGGAGTTCTCGTCAGGATCGTGATCCCCTCCTTCTATCGAAGATGATATGCTCTTGGATCATGCTCGCTGCTTGTATTCTTTATTTTGCTATTCCATTCCTTCTAGTTAAATACTTGGTAGTGGATCTGTCTCCATCCAACACAACTTATATAATGACAATACATATTTGATTTATAATATCTTTATTTTCTATTTTGTGGATAAAATTAATTAGCCATGATTATACTACATTTATAGCTTACGTATATTTATTATACGACTGACATGTATGACTCCTAGTCCTACTTATTTGGGACTGAGGTATGACATGTTTTGTATGTCACGTCCTAGTCCTAAAATACGTAGGACTGGTACGTAACATGACAGCCGTATAAATATATGTAAGCTGTAAATGCAGTATAATTATGGCACACTAAATCTCATCCACACAATAAAAGAATAAAAAATTATAAATCAAATATGCATTGTCATTGTACAAGTTGCTTGATGGAGACAAATCCACTACCAACATGAAAGTAGAAAGAAAAAAAATAGCAAAATAGGAAGACATGTAGCAAGTGTGATCCAAGAGCATATCATATTCGTTAGAAGAAGAAGATCACGATCTGGCGGAACTACTGCAAAGTCAAAAAAATACCACACACCTGGAGAGATCACCAGATCCTCAGAGGGACGTAGCAAAATACATAAAAACATCCCTATTATGACAATAATAACATGTAGAGAATAACTAGGAAAAACAAAAATGACTAAGCAATAACTATACATGCATATAAGAACAACTACTTATGTATGAACTGCTGAAAGAAAACAGGTAACAAATGCCAAGTTCATATGTGAACACATGGAAGTCAAACGAATAATCAAACCCTCGCCCCTGTGTGGACTCTCAGGTTTGAACAACAACCAACCCTGGCTCCTGCATGGACTCTCAGGTTAGCTCAAACAATCAACCCTCGCCCCTAGTATGGACTCTCAGGTTGAGAAACCAAAAATAGGAATAGCAGTTCAAATAATACGTACTCGTCCTTCCCACTCCCGTATACAATACAATTCAGACAAGGTACAGGTGAGAACAAATCCAATATGAACTATAATGTCAACCCATAAACATGATGATATATGAACGAGACAACTAAACTAGTATGCATAATATGAGAAAACACATATCAACAATCAACCAAAGAAAACTGGACAATGATATGTAACGAAGGAAAAGGAATATAAGCATGTAAAAAACTGTAAAGAAAGGCAAGGTATACTTGCCTGGTGTGGTGCCTAGTGTGGTGTGATGATCATAATGGTACATAATTGACTTAGGTGTTACAACTCACAAGATGGTCTCCGATGATGGGACATACTGTTCCATTGAGTCTACAACAGTCTAATTAGCTAGGGTCGACATAAAGAAATACAAATTTTGTAAGAGATGGGGATTACGATTAGTCACGATCAATGATGATAATCGAAGAAAATTTGTATAAAAATAGATACTTATACTATTTTAGAAAAATTTATAATACTTGAAAACTCTATTTTATTAGCCCAAATATTTAGATAAATACATACTTGAAAATAAGTTTTAATTTGGAAACACAAAATTTGAAAATAAGTTTTAATTAGTATGAAAATTTCAAACTTTTACATCGTTTCTGAAAAATAAATAAATTATCATATACACAAGTGCAACCGAAACACAAAACTTGTCAGTTTTCATCCTTTAAGGCCTCGTTTGGTTCGCGGAAAGGAAAGGGAAGGAAATCAATTCCTTGTTCATTTTATTTCCTTTGAAAAATTATAATTCTCATACATTTTCCTTTCGGTGTTTAGAAAGGCTAAGAAAATTGGAAGAAAAAGTGAATCCCTAGAGTGAGAAAGTGAATCCCTAGGTGGGTAGGGGAACCACTTTTCTTCCAATTTTTTTTTCTGTTGGGAATCAATTTCATTTTTCACACATTTTCTTTGGCATCCAAACATAGAAAATGAATTACTTTCATTTTCTAATGCCATGATTCCGTGAACCAAACATGGCCTAAATTTCTAAAAAACATCCTACAAGTCCTGCAGCCATCCTGCGCAAAGTTTTGCACTGATGGTAGATCCGATCTTGTTTGTTGGGTATGCCGTCGAATTTTTTGAGCAAAGTGTGCACATATTTACTGCTCAGTCAGTATAGTGAGAAATTATTCAGGAGCCTTGGTTCACCTTCTTAATGGTCTTGAAATTTGAGGATGAGAAGGAGAATCAAGGCTACCATTGTATACACTCATTCATCAACTTGAGGAGAATAAAGGTTCATGGTGATCCTAGCTTACTGAATAATTTATCCAAGTTGGCTAGATTGGTACACAAGTTCGAACAAAATTTGGGACGTATCAACATGATTTGGGCCATCTTGGATTGAAACTCAATGGTTCATATATGTTGGCTAGCTTATGGATTAAGTTAGGATTTCTTAGTCCTATATATTAGAGACTAAGTAGGTTTTTATTGGCATGCTTTCTAAGAGATTGAAAAAAGAATCCACCATTTCTACAAGAGACTCGAACATGGACAAAATATGCAAAGTGACACTTTAATAACGCACTTTGCATTTGTACGTATGCATCGGACATTGAGATGACACAGTAAAGTAGGACTTCTGTGTGCGGTTCCCCACAATTACTTAGGTAACACCGCAAAACTGCTGCTCTATCTCAACATCGTAATTTTGCTGCAGCTGGGACTGTTCAGTTTTGTAAATGTCTTATTATAGAAAGTTACTGTTGGTAACTATTCAACTTAATATGGAGTTACTCCTGGTCCCTGATCTTCGTACACGTCTTTACTGCACAATTACCACTTTTAGGAAATTACATCCCTATTTAAGTAGTTGTTCCAGCATATTGTGCTCTTACAATACAAACATAATTCTAAGGGAGTTAAAAGAGAGAAGAGGATAGTTTCATCTCTAGAGGATTTTTTTTGTCAGTGCTAGATGCTAGTCAAAGAGTACAGTAGCACTTCTATGCAAGACCTAGAAGGGAGGTGACAAAGTGCGTTCAAAAGTTTTTCCGAACTTGCTGGTTTCTGGAAGCAAATCATAGAGAAGGTCAAATCCGCTTTGAGCAATGGAGGTTCTGACCATCCAGCAAGCTATTCCACTTTCTAGAGCTATGCTCTATCTCTAGCAAATTTGTTGTTAACTTTCAAGAGTTATAAATGCTAGTTTCTTAAAGGATTTTTGTACTTTACTAGTGACTTTAATCTCTTCCTATTTTTCTAGTGAACTTGATTGAATTCAGGGGTTTACTCTTCATTGACTTGTACAATTTTTCTAAAATTTACAATAATATACTATTTGTTTTATATGTGTTTGGTTCTTTATAGTAGGATTGTGGTTCATATTTTTCTTTATAAATTTTAGTGGTCATCTGCTATGCGCATCTCTGTGAGACTCGCCTCACAGTATCTGTATTTATATACGGATACGTATTTTTGTATTTATTTCATATTTTTTTGGTTTTCAGAATGTTTTAAAATTTTCTAACTTAGATTTTCTCCTTGATCAGCATACCGCCAGTATACTAGTGTATACGACGACATGTCTATCACTCTCATTTTCTGTTGTACGTATTTTCAGTATATGTTACGGAATTCTGACATTTGTCAGGTGACCCATGTTTTGACTTATCTTTCTTAGCCTTAACTTGGTTTATTTTGGTTTGGTTCAACTTGGCATGGCTTGGTTTGGGTTGGTTTAGATGAGAAGGGTTTTGTATAAAAATCAACTTCTCTCTCTTTCTCTCTCTCTCTCTCTATCTTCATTACTTTTATTTCTCTTCTTCTTCATTTCTCCTCCCCCAACCTTTGGCAAGTACATCTTGCCAAATTTTGAACATTATTATTTGCCATTCTGTTTGTTCATTATCTTCCTTGCTTGATTCTAAGCCTCTTTAGAACTTGGAGTTTTCATTTTGATGGTTACATTTTTGTAGATCTAAGTTTATAATTTTTTGGTTTTTTTTTTTGATCTCTTAAACTTTGTTATTTTTGAAAACTACTTGTTCCATTGTAGAGAATTCAATTTCATAGTTTAGACATTTATTTTGCCCAATTTCGAGTCCTCTAGCCTAAGTTATGGACATTGGAAGTTTCTAAAACTCCATGGCCAAAAACTTGCTGGTAGGGATGACACCTCACGCACCTTTTGGTCCACAAACCTTGTACCTCGCACGCCTTTTGGTTCGCGCACCTTGCACCTCGTGCACCTTTGGTCTGCGTACCTTGCACCTCGCCCTTGCACCTCGCGTACCTTTTGGTCCACACACCTTGTATCTTGTGCACCTTTTGGTCCGCACACCTTGCATCTCGCGTACCTCGTCATACGCACCTCGCATACCTTTTGGTCATACACCTTGCACCTCGTGCACCTTTTGGTCCGCACCTTGGACCTTGCGCACCTTTTGGTCCGCACACCTTATACCTCGTACACCTTGTACCTGGCGCACCTTTTGGTCCGTGTACCTTGTACCTTGCGCACCTTTTGGTTTACGTACCTTGCACCTCGTACATCTTTTGGTCCGTTCGCATGCCTTGCACCTTGCGCCATGCACCTTTTGCCCATGCACGAATCACTCTAAATGACTGTTATTGTCCGTTTAAGCTCTTCTGTAGATAGAATCTTGTAAAACTCAAAACATGAAAGTTGTAGATCTTTGTCTTGCTTCAAGAATTTTCACGTTTCACCTTAATTGGAGTTCATATGTGACTGATGATTTCAATCATAGTTGATTTTTTGGCATATTTTTTGTACTTGGCAATATTTGATGTTTCTTAAACAAAAATAAATTTCTTAACATGATTAGATAATTTTGTACAGTTAGAGAATAATTGTACTCCCTTACATTCTTAACACTAGCACAGATTCAATTATTGTTTTATGTCAAGTAGTTACTTTTATTTATTCCTTCTCCCATGCTATGATATGTCTTTTATCTAATTCTTTCTACATGCGATCCTTATTGTCATGTTTGCTTATTCTTAGATAGTGGCCCGTCGGGGTGCACTCATGATTTATGTCTTTTCTTTGCTTAATCTAGATAGTGGTCCGTCGTGGCGCACTCATGCTATATGTCTTCTTTGCTTACTAGACAATGGCCCGTTGTGGCGCACTCATGTTACGTGTCTTCTTTGCTTACTAGATAATAACCTGTCGTGGTGCACTCTTGTACATATCTTTCCTTGCTTACATGATAGCCTGTCATGGTGCACTCCCTATTTTCTCTATAGTGGTTCGTCGTAGCGCACTCATAGCTTCCAGCTTATTATATTTTCTTATTGTGGCTTGTTATAGTGCACTTTCTTGTATTGTCCGGTCTTGCATATCTAGGATGGATTCTACGGAATACCACACCCAGAATTCCAACAAGAAAATGTTAAGGAGTAAACAACTAGCTTGATTATCTAGATCATTGGGAGGGAAGAATTCTCGCTTACCTGCAAGCCCTTTGTCCCGGCCCCAACCTGGATGGATTTGGGGCTATCTGTCATGATGAGCACACTTTCAGCACACCGTCGAGTGTTGCAGAGTACATTCGTTTCCTGGGCGATGTACCCACCATTATATGTCTATAGAGTATATTTATATCCTGGACGATGTACCCACTATTATACCTTGGATATGTTTGTCTTCTGGGCGATGTATCCACCTTTACTTTTCTTTTTAGCCTGGATAAGTCGGATAGTCTGCAGGACAAGTAACTGTATTGGATTTCTCAAGAGTGCATCTTGTTAATAACTAGGCTTGTGATAACCCTAGTTAGTTAAAGTATCAAGCCGTACTCAATGCTTGGTCGTGATTGATGGATGGAGTCCAGTCCAATCTAGTTTTGTCTAGGCAGTGTCCGTATGTTTATTTCAGTACATTATTGTTATGCTTTACTTTTGTCGATAAATGATTAGAGATCAAGTTCTGTTCAGGAGAAGGGTTACAACCCCGATCCTTATTTGGTTTACGGGTTGTAACTTGGGTTCTGGAATGGTTTCTTAGTCATCTTGTCATTTGTCGTCCTATTCAGTACTCACACACTATACATGATCCTTAGGCTGTACAATGATTAGAGACGAAGTTTTGTTCAGGAGAAGGGTTACAACCCCGGTCCTTGTCTGGTTTACAGGTTGTAACGTAGGTTCCGAAACAGTTCCTAAGTTATCTTATCATTGTCGTTCTATGTAGTTCTAACATGCCCACATGTCTCCGTTACCCTACATGTTCACATAGCCCGGTTATCTTACATGCTCACATGTCACTCCCCATTCCCGGAATACGTAAATTTTTTATTTTTCCTGTATATGGTATCTGGCACCTGTATCTTGAATGTATGTATCATATATTTGTAACTGGCCATGGCATATGACAGTATCTCGTTGCGGATTAGTGTGCTACCCCTTGTCCTTGTTTGGTTGTAGACGTGGTTCACTATTTCGATGATAGAATTTCGAAACCGTGTTGTGGTTAGGATTTTATTTAATTAATTTAATTTGTTGTATCATGTAGCAATTAACATGTCATTAGTCACATGGTTAGGAGCATGCTTGAGATTAGGGTTTTCTTTGAGTCAACCCAACCCCTATATATATCTCTTCCTCACTCTCTTTCCTCATTCATTCACTCTTTTCATTTCTTTTTCTCCCAACGTTTAGGCAAGTACATCTTGCACCAAATAGAGAGATTCTTGCAAATTTTTATTTCTTGATTTTTCTTTGATATGATTTGTCTATATTGTTCTTCTCATCATCCTCTACAATTTTAGTACTTAGTATTTTCGGTTTTGATGGATAAATTCTTGTAGATCTAAGTTTATGTCATTTTCGGTTTTCCTTGGTTTTGATCTACCTAACCTTGTTATTCTCAAGTTTTGATGGTTTCATGTTGTAGAGAATTTTTTCTGTCCTATTTTGACCTATGGAAGTCTGGATTCTGACCTTGGATGAAGGAGTTATGAAGCTTTGAAGCCATGACTTTCCATAGTTTTTTCTTCTCGGAAAGTGGAGAAGAAGAACAGTGCTTGACCGCATGAACCTTCATGCGGCAAGTTTCTCCCTGGCCGTATGGCTTGTCGCTGTCTGGCCGCATGAGATTTTACTTTCCAGCTGCATGAGAGTTTTACTTTCCAGCCGCATGAGGCTTGACTTTTCCAGCCGCATGAGAGCTTCACTTTTCAGCCGCATAAGCAGTTTTCAGCCGCATGAGCAGTTTTCAGCCGCATAAGCAATTTTTAGCCGCATGAGCAGTTTTCAGCCGCAGAAGCAGTTTCAGCCGCATAAGCTGTCCTTGAACTCCTTACCGCATGAACACCCGCATTCCCAGCCGCATAAGCCCGCATGCTCTCAGCCGCATATGACCCGCTCTGCTGAGCCGTATACCCCTGTTTCCCCCCTCCTGGCCGCATGAAGTTATTTTTTTCAGCCGCATGGGGTTGCTTCCTCGCAGCCGCATATGCGCATCGCTTGGCCGCATGGCATTGGTCTCCCGCAGCCGCATATGCGCCCGTCCATTCCCAGCCGCATGAGCGCGCATCCTTTCTGCCGCATGAACCTTTAATCTCCAGCCGCATGCACCCGTTCGTCCTGAGCCGCATGGCCCAGCTTTTCTGAGCCGCATGAGCCCGTCCACCCTTGGCCGCATATGGCCTATTTTGGCCGTTTTTATATATTTTGTGTCCTATGATTGCATTATGGCTAGAATTTCTTCCAACTTCCAACATGAAAGTAGTAGATCCTTGTGTTGGCTCCAAGGACCTTCATGTTTCACCTTAACCGGATTTCATGTGTGACTTTTATGTCACGAAAGGTCCGTGTGACTTCCTGACTTGACCGTATTCCTGACCTGATTACCTTTAGTGTGCTAGTACCTTTCCTAAGTGTGTATTGAGATACATAGTAGTATGTACTGCGGTGCTATTTAATGAGTGCACTGAGGTGTGACTCTACGTGCTAAGTGATCATTCGTGTTGTATGTCAATACATGTGTACCTTCCAACACAGTCATGGTAATTGGTCAGCAATAGTATCGTGGTATAATGATTGTTGTTTGAAGCATTACACTAAGCATGGATCTAGATTTGGGACTCCTTGAGCCGATATGGATTCATACTTAGGGTACACGTACTATGGTACGACATACAGGAGAATGACCATGAGAACACGACATGCAATTCTAATATCAAGATAGGGTTAATCTAGCAACTTAAATCGGTAGAAGCATTGAAAGGGAACAGAATCTCGAGATCGCGCCATACTAGCCGCCCTGGGTCCCGTCCTGGCACGTCGGTTTGGCTGCCTCAGATACTGTATAGTCATCCGCACTAGTGGAGTGCAGTATCTGATTTGTGAATGCCGAGCTAGCTCTTCCTATAGGAGAGCTGGAACCGTTACTGCTTGTTCTAGCGCGGTGGCCTTTCGAGGGACCGGTGCATTTCGTGCTTGCGTGTATATAATGGTTTGGCTAGCCCTGCTGGGTTGACACGATCTGAGGATTCCTATATTTTATTACTGGGATAATCCAGGCAAATCGTAGAAAGCCGTAGAATTTGATTGGCCGCTTGTAAGCCGACTTGTTTGTGATATGTTATATTTTGTTAGCAACTGAGGAACATGGACTATCATGGTGCATGGTCCAACCCATATCCTTGTTTGGTTGTTGGGTTGGGCTATTGTGCTGCGATAGGCTATGGATCGAAGTCGCGATCAGAAGCCCTTTTACCTGCCCATGGTTATAGGACATATCTTATCTCGGCACGGTATTGGCACTGTTTGTCCTTGTTTGGTTGTAAGGGTGTCGTATTGTCTCGATGATATGGTATAAGCCTATAACTCGTGAATCAGGCCTTATTTTACTCATTGGGTTTATCTCACTCTTTTGTGCTCCCTTGTGGTACTTGTTATTCGGGGCCTGACCCCGCTGGTTTTGTTTGGCCAGATCTCGTAGCAGCTCCAGAGGATCCAGCTTTCTATCCGAACAATGGTGCACACCAGGAGGATGGGCGCCAGGGACCATGAGTGGGTTTCTTCTTCACCACTATGATATCTTCTATTTTGTACTTGGCGTTTAGCCACCGGCACCTGTTTAGCCGACAGTTCTGGACACTAGTTTCCTTTTACATAATTATAATTAAATCAGACTGCAGCTGACTATAGTTATGTACTATTGACTCTCGGAACTAGCTCATCATTTTGTATAGCTAGACTCATGAATCATTTTGATGAAGCGTCGGGGACGCCTTACTGTTTTGTCTTATATGGTCATTATTTACTGCTTCTTGTTTTGATTGATTGAGACATAGATGCTCTGTAGGACCATAGGAGATCTGATTGTAGCATGCACCCCCTAGTCTCTTGACAGCCATGATCGCCGTATGACGTTTATATACCTTATACGATGTAGCAGGCCTAGTCCGTCTCAGTATTTCGGTATTGGGGCGTGACATCACATGTCCCAGTTGTCTCCCATACTCACATGTCTAGTTATCTCACATGTTCATATATTCAGATATCTCACATTCTCTACATGCTCAGTTTATTTCACAAGTTCACATGTTTCTGTTTACCTTACATAACCATAGTTTACATTATGTCACATGTTATTTACCCTATGCTCCAAGTTGCTTTGCTTATTGTCTTTTCTATTCTCGGGATAAGTGCATTGGTAGTGCACGAGTCTCGATCCATTTTTACTTATTTATGTATCTATCTATTGCTATGATAGTTATTGCTAGTTTTAGTTCATAGTTTGGCTTCCTTTGTGGTACTTGCTATTGGAGGTCTGACCCCACTGGTTTTGTTTGGCCAGATATGATAGAGGAGCCCAAAGGATCTTCCGTATCATCTACTCGACGGTGACTACCCGGAGCACCAGAGTACCTTAGTGGGTTTTCTATTTTATTCTCCCACTAGTTATGTACATTATTCTTTTGTGGTATTTAGCCTCCGAGCACGTGTTTAGCTCGTGTTTTGGATTTTGACATTTAGCCTACGGGCCTAAACATGATTTGCATATTCTAGACTATAGCTAGAGCTTATCATGTATGACTATTACTCTTTCTAGTTCTTCACTTTGTATTACTAGCTTCATGATCATCCATGTATATATAGTTTGGGATGTTTTACTATTTTATGTCTGATGATCATACTTATTGTACTTTGCATATTTGTCTGTGATTGAGATACCTAGGATTGCTTGACCTAGGATTGACTGTTGGCTTGTAGTAGTAACCCCATGTCTTAACAGCTTATACATTATTTCAGAGTACTGGAGTACTTTGGTATTATGTAGCTGGCCTGGTCCGTCCCTACTTACCAATATTCTGGTTTGGGGCGTGACATAGGTTTTAGTGGTGGCCCAGGCAGGTCTGTGGGGTGACTGATATTTAGATATCTCAGTCACAATTCTCCTTTATTGATATCCTTCGTATTATTTTATATCTCTGATCCTTTGACCTGATATTTGCCTTGATCGTTGATCCTTCCCGTTCTCTCGATTTGACCCTTGTGTCCTTTAACTTTCAGGAGCACTGTTCTTAATCCTTCCGATCATCTTGTTTGGGTTCTGCCGATGGCAGGTCAGCAATCTTCTGTTAGGCTAGTTTTGGAGGATCAGTCTCAGCAATCAGGAGCAGAGTCGAGAGTCGACCCGAGGACAGAGATGTCCGTCTATCTCGATCTGCCAGCTGTGCCTATACAGTCAGTATTTCCAGTTCAGCCAGAGTCTCATCAATCAGTATTAGTGATAGATCACCATCCAGACGAGGCATCGCCAGAGTCAGGGCATCATGTATCATCATTACAGTCAACAGTCCGAGCAGAGGTAGTATCAGATCATCCCGATGTGCATGCATTCATAGGGATCATGAAGGATATGATGGAGTCACAATAACAACGAGATCTCGCTCTCCAGCAGAGTATGTAATGCCCCAGTCCCAAAATACGTAGGACTAGGAACGTAGACATGCCAGCTGTATTTATACGAAGTACACTCCAATATATGGAAACCTCGTATGAATACATAAGCTGTAAAATGCAGTAGAACCATAACTATCTTATCCACACAGAATAAATGAATAAAAGATATCATATAATGAGAATGAATCGTCTTGATACAATATGTTGGGCGGAGACAAATCCACTACCAACAAAATAAGGAAAAATACATAAAAATAAAATGAGCGAAGCGAAGACGATCCAAATGCAATCATCCTCGTAGAAGAAGCAATGATCACGGCTAGAGCTAGAACACCTGCGAAAGACAATAGCACACACCTGGAGAGATAACCAGGTCCTCAGAGAGACGTAACAAGACACATAATATCATGCCATATAAACTGAATAAATACTGCTCAAATAAATAAGTTAATTGAATTTATAACATGGTCCAATACGCACCTACTGAACGAGCGTACCATTCCCCCCAACCAAACAAGGACAGGAGATGGTAAACTAATTCACGGTGACGTATCTTTCCATGCTAAAAATCCAATATGGTATTCGGACCCCAACAAGGTTCAATACCTTCTCATCGAAGTAGTAAGTCACACCTACAACCAAACAAGGACAAGATGTGACGAACTAATTCGCGACAAGTTATTGTTCCAAGCCATGGTCAGATACAAGTACCCAAACCAAAAGTACTCGTACCTAACGAATAAAGGTGCCTAACCGTTCTAAGTGAACTATAGTTAAGAACAATCCTTCCTACGCATGGACCCTGGTTGAATAGGATCGGCAATCCCCTCTTGGGCACCAGAGGCCCCATCAGTAAGAGCATGATGTTCCGCAGAATCGTCAGTGGCCGTCAGTAATCATGGGTCATCAACCCCGTATCTCCAGCGGAGAGTCCGGGTCACAAGGGAAGTGCATCGAAGCCCATATGCTAAGGAATTGTCCTCCCCGCCTAATGCCTACTGTGTTGTATCCACAACACAAAACCACTATAACCGCTAAGTCAAACTAGCATGCAATTTCTATTAGCGGTTATTCCTATCGCACGACTTGTACGTACTGGTGGCCAGCCAATCACGCATGTCCGAGTCCTATATGTGACACACAACAACGTGGTATAAACGTGTCAAGGCCTATGAATGTAACACACAAAAGGCGGTCCCTTAACTCTAAGTTTAAGGTGTAAGAAAATAATAGATAGCAAGAAACTGAACAGTAAATTCTAACATGTTATGCCATGTATCACAGTTTATTTTGCATAAAGAAAATAATGAACATGCATGAAATATGAGCTAAAATAATTAAACAGCAAATGACAAGGTGTCTTGCCTGGTAGTACGCCTGGTGTGCTGCGATGATCAAGATGGCACAAATTGCGACTTCGGTGCAACAACTATGCAAGATGACCTCTGATGTCGGTACGGACGGTTCCATTGGGTCTAGAATGGTCGAATTGGTTAGGGTCGATAGGTGGAAAGACAGAATTGGCAGGAGGATAGGAATAATGGGCGTAGTTGCAGACGGAGGGATAGTCGAAAGAAATTTAGATAAATAGTATATATATGATTTTTAGGAAATCTTTTATAATACTAAAATATTGTTAGTCAAAATATGCTCTTAAATAAATGTTCGAAAAGTCAAAAAGTCATTTTAGGCAAAAACTCTAAGGTTGTCGACGTAGGTTTTTAGATAAGAACTATATTTTGTTAGTAAAATACTTTGGATAGTTATTTGAAAATATATTTTTATTAGTACGCTATATGTCTAGAAAATAAATTAAAAATAATAAAAAATATTTTTAGACTATATTTTAAGTAAAAATATGCAAATGTTTGTAAAAACTAACTCTTCATTTGTCAAAATATTTATTATCTTTCTACTTAAAATAAACAGAATAATATAATAAAATAAATGAATAAATAATTGGTAGTAAAATACTAATACTAATACTAATACTAATAATAATAAGTAAATTATAATAATTTATAAGAATAATAATAATAATAATAATAATAAGATTAATAATAATAATAATAATAACTCAACCACCAATAAAACCAAAAAAAATAATCAACAGAAATCAAAACCAGTAAAGGAGGAGAGAGAGAGAGGAAAAGAAAAGGAGAAAAAATGGGAGAGAGTGATCGAAAATGAGGGCGGAGGAGAACGGCGGTGCGGCGCTGGGACTGCGGAGGACGGGAGCGGGAGTGGTCGGAAGTTCGTCGGGAAGAGCGGGAGGAGAGAGCGCGGGAAAGGGGCCGGTCGGGGGAGAGAGAGGCGCGGCGGACGGTGTTTGCGGCGGCGCTGGCGGAGAGGGTTGCGCGCGCCGCTCGCGGAGGAGCGGAGAGGGGTTCGTGCGGTGGGCACGTGCGGAAAGAGGCGGAGGGAAGGAGGACATGTGTTGGCGCTTGGTTGTTCCAGCATGGAGGTGGTCGTCGGCCCTCCGCAGTTGTTCGGCCAGATCCACCGCGGAGGAACGCTTGACAGCCGGAGGGACGGCTTGCAGCGACGCTGAAGTCGGGATGGACGAGGGGTGCGGATCTCGTCTCGCGGGGACGCGGCCGTTGTCTTGCTGCAGTGGCAGCGTCGCGTAAGGCGGGGCGATGCTCGGTCGAGTACGAAAGGAACCCTACGACGGTCAGTGGGGGTCTAAACGAAGAGGAGTTGCGGTTTGCCGGGGCTGGCGAACGGTGGAGGTTTGGGTTTATTTTCCTTCTTTTCTTTCTAGTTTGGGGGCGGTCGGTCACGGCAGTTGGCCGGACACGGGAAGCTTAGGCTGACACGCGGAGGCGGGATGTCAATGATGGTTGTGGAGTAGTGGTGGCAGCGGTGGCTGTGGTTTCCGGAGTTGGCGATGGTCAGGGGAGATGGCGATTACGATTGAGGTAGCTGTTTGTGAACTCCGGCAACACTGGTGGTCGCAGGGGTCAGGGAGCGCCAGCTGAACAGGGATTAGGATTAATGATTGTATTATATTTTTAATAAAGGAAGTGGATGTACACGGACACCCGGGGCCGGACATGCGGTTGACACGAAGATGGGAATTCTGGACACGGACACATCATGGTAGCGTGAAACTGCGATGGTGGTTTGTTGGATGTTGGTATTGGCTAAATAGGGTTTTTGTCGATGTGCCGGCGGGTGTCGTATCGGGGATTGTGTCCGACACAAAAATAATGTAATTGTAAAAAAAAAGGAATAAGAATATGGATGGTGGAACACGGACACGATGCACGACACGTTTGTAGATGGTAGAAATTGTAGAGAATGATGAAAAGTTGGAGGAGTACCTGCCTATTTATAGGATGTGGGAATTCCCAATTGGATAAAAATTAGGATTCATTTAAACCCAATTTAGATAATTCATAATTTAATTTAAAATAAATCCAAATCTAAATGCAAATCTAATTTAAATCAAATTAAATTTTAGTTTAAAATCGAATAGGATAAATCAAATTTTATTTACTTAACTATTTAAATAAATCCAAAAAATTAAATCAAGATTTAAATGGCCACAATAACTTCCAAATATATTTTTCAAAATACCAATAATAATAATTTCAAAAATAATAAATATTTTTAAATATCTTTTTGAATAATAAATTATTAACATTAATAAATCTCAAAAATTATATTTTTATTTAAAATAAACTAGCAAAATATTTATGAAATATATGTATACACGAATAATATTATTTATTCTAAATAAAAGGCTTTTCCTAAATAAAATCATAAATTTAGGAAATTTTGATAGCTAAATTAAATATTACATATATTATTTTGAAACTATAAAAATAAGAAAAATGTTTTTCTAAAAATATGTACGCTCGCACATATTCGCACTCGTCGAGCAATTACGAAAAATAAAACGTCGTGCACGACGTACAATACGACTACGCGACGTACAATACAAAATTTAAATCGGTACCAAATTTAATAATGATAAAAAATAGTAGAAATTTAGGGGTTTTACAGAGTATTCGGATGTTGATAGAGCATAGTAGGCAAGGAATGCCAGAGGTATTTCAAGCCGAGGACCTGCAGCCAGAAGGAGTACAGATTGGAGCCAGACAGTACCAATCATCTAGTCAGTCAGCATATCGAGCTCGACCTACCGTAGAGGCTGTACGAGAGCACGGGCATATAGCCAGGAGGACTACATCCAGAACTGAGGGTCGTAAGAGATACCATGCACCTATGTCAGGCTTTTTACCTCGACATCCCTCACCAGTACCAGCATACCAACATCCATACTAGCACCAGAAGTTACCAGTCGTATTTCCTTCTGTGGAAGGGGAGGGTATACTCATTTTACTTGTCGAACGGCCAACTTTCTATGTTTGTCATACGGATCACCAGACCACATGATAGGGATTTGTCCTCGGAGGAGTTCAGCTGGATCTTCATCCTTCCAGCCTACAGTTACCCAGTTCGGGGGTACCAATACCAGTTCAGCAGAGGCGAGCTCATAGGCCTTTATCGACGCAGTCCCATGCATTCCAGCAGGAGGGATCTCAGCAGTATATATAGGCCCAGGCTCAGAGGCAGAAAGACCAATAGTATCAGGCAAAACAAGAAGCATGTACCTATTGTGGCAAGATAGGGCATCTCAGATCAGTTTGTCGGGCGGCCAATAGGCGATGCTTCAGCTGTAGAGCGAAGGACCATTCAGTTAACACTTGCCCCCTGTCCGACATTCTGAGGACGACCATCTATACCAGATGTATCACCTCAGTCCTTTCAGTCGTATCAGTCATCACCCCCAGCAGTGGACTAGCATTTAGGGCCAATACTAAATGTTCAGCCATTGGCACAGTATCCTCCGCTATCGTAAGCTCAGAGGGTCAGGCAGCACAGGACACAGTTGTATGCGCGGTCTCAGGGGCAGCTCTAGTATCGGCATAAGGGTAGTACCTTGGGAGTCTCAGGTACCATCTTTATGGTCTTCTTTCAGTTATTCCCTTGGGATTTGTTTTTCAGTAGCAGGCCAGATAGTAGTAGTATATCTTGGGTTCTTGTCGGCGACCTTGTATTCTATCTATATATGGAGTACAATGGTCGGTTTGATTTATTCAGTGAGTGAAGGCGGGTTTCTCATCCCACTCTTCTGTCTTCGTAGCTCAAGATACACGATATTTATCACGTGTCTCGACTACGAAGATACGTCCTAGGTAGAATCATATCTTAGACTAAGTCATTGGTACCGACTTACTTTGAGACTTGACCCCTATCTATTTTGGGAGTCAGCGTAGGCCAGCGAGAGCGGGTCCCTACTCAACTGACTCAGGAGACATATTTATTCATATACCTCCAGCCCTTTTTGCTTGTCCTTGTGTTATTGCTTACGCATTTATTTATATTACTATTGCCTTCATTTATTGCTTACACATTTATTTATATTACTACTGCCTTCATTTATTGCTTACGTATTTATTATATTACTGTTGTCTTCATTTACTTATATGCCATGATTTGTTTTATTGAGATAGTTGTATTTTCTTGAGTTTTTGTTTTGGTTATCATGCTCGACTAGCTTTAGGAAATTCCGATGACAGAATTTTTCTAAGGATGGGAGAGTTGTGAGACTCGTCTCACAGTATCGATATTTATATACGGATACGTATTTTTGTAATGTATTTCGTATTTTCTTAATTTTCGGAATATTTTAAAAAAATTCAACTTATAGATTTTTTCCTTGATCGGCATACCGCCAGTATACTAGTGTATACTAACGGCATGCCTGTCACTCCCATCTTCTGTTATACGTATTTTCAGTGTACGTGTACGGAATTCTGACATTTGTCAGGTGACCCATGTTTTGACTTGTCTTTCTTAGCCTTGACTTGGTTTAATCTTGACTTGGTTTATTTTGGTTTGGTTCAACTTGCCATAGCTTGGTTTGGGTTGGTTTTAGATGAGAAGGATTTTGTATAAAAACCAACTTCTATCTCTCTTCATTACTTCATTTATTTCTTCATCTTCTTCTTCATTTACTCCTCCCCCAACCTTGGGCAAGTGCATCTTGCCAAATCTTGAACATTATTATTTTGCCATTCTGTTTGTTCCATTACCTTCCTTGCTTGATTCTAAGCCTCTTTAGAACTTGGAGTTTTCGATTTTGATGGTTACATTTTTATAGATCTAAGTTTATAGTTTTTTCGATTTTTCTTGATTTTGATCTCTTAAACTTTATTATTTTTGAAAATTACTTGTTCCATGTTGTAGAGAATTCAATTTTATAGTTTAGACCTTTATTTTGCCCAATTTCGAGTCCTCTAGCCCGAGTTATGGACATTGGAAGTTTCTAAAACTCCATGGCCAAAAGCCTGCTGGTAGGGATGACACCTCGCGTACCTCGCGCACCTTTTGTTCCGCACACCTTGCACCTCGTGCACCTTTTGGTCTGCGTACCTTGCACCTCGCACACCTTTTGGTCCGCACACCTTGTACCTCGCGCACCTCTTGGTCCGCGCACCTTGCACCTCGTGCACCTTTTGGTCCGCACACCTTGCATCTTGCGCACCTCGTACGCACCTCGCGTACCTTTTGGTCCGCGCACCTTGCACCTCGCGCACCTTTTGGTTCGCGCACCTTGCATCTCGCGCACCTTTTAGTCCGCACACCTTGCACCTCGCATACCTTTTGGTCCGCGCACCTCGTACCTCCCACACCTTTTGGTTCGTGTACCTTGCACCTTGGTCCGTGCACCTTGTATCTCGTACGTCTTGCACCTTGCACCATTCGCCTTTTGTCCGTGCGCAAATCAGTCTAAATAACTGTTGTTGTCCGTTTAAGCTATTTTGTAGATAAAATCTTATAAAACTCAAAACATGAAAGTTGTAGCTCTTTGTCTTGGGTTCAAGAATTTTCTCGTTTCACCTTAATTGGAGTTCATATGTGACTGATGATTTCAATCATAGTTGATCTTTTGACATGTTTTCTGTACTTGGCAATATTTGATGTTTCTTAAACAAAAATGAATTTCGTAACATGATTAGATGATTTTATACAGTTAGAGAATAATTGTACTCCCTTATATTCTTAACAGTAGCACAGTTCAATTATTATTATGTCAAGTAGTTACTTTTATTTATTCCTTTCTTACATGCTATGATATGTCTTTTATCTAATTATTTCTACATGCGATCCTTATTGTCATGTTTGCTTATTCTTAGATAGTGGTCCGTCGGGGTGCACTCATGATTTATGTCTTTTCTTTACTTAATCTAGATAGTGGTCCGTCGTGGCGCACTCAAGCTACATGTCTTCTTTGCTTACTAGATAGTGGCCCGTTGTGGCGCACTCATGTTACATGTCTTCTTTGCTTACTAGATAGTGACCTGTCGTGGTGCACTCTTGTACATGTCTTTCTTTGCTTACATGATAGTGGCCTGTCATGGTGCACTCCATATTTTCTCTATAGTGGCTCGTCGTAGCGCACTCCTAGCTTCCAGCTTATTATATTTTCTTGTTGTGGCTTGTTATAGTGCACTTTCTTGTATTGTCCAGTCTTGCATATCTAGGATAGATTCTACGGAACGCCATACCCAAAATTCTAACAAGAAAATGTTAAGGACTAAACAACTAGCTTGATTATCTAAATCATTGGGAGGGAAGAATTTTCCGATTACCTGCAAGCCCTTTGTCCCGGCCCCAACCTGGATGGCTTCGGGTCTATCTGTTATGATGAGCACACTTCCAGCGTACCGTCAAGTGTTGCAGAGTATATTCGTTTCCTGGGCGATGTACCCACCATTATATGTCTATATAGTACATTTATATCCTGGGCGATGTACCCACTATTATATCTTGGATACGTTTGTCTCCTAGGCGATGTATCCACCTTTACTTTTCTTTTTGGCCTGGATAAGTCGGATAGTCTGCAGGGCAGGTAACTGGATTGGATTTCTCAAGAGTGCATCTTGTTAGTAACCAGGCTTGTGATAACCCTGGTTAGTTAAAGTATTAAGCCGTACTCATTGCTTGGCCGTGAATGATGGATGAAGTCCAGTCCAGTCTAGTTTTGTCTAGGCAATGTCCGTATGTTTATTTCAGTATATTATTGTTATGCTTTACTTTTGTCGATAAATGATTAGAGACCAAGTTATGTTCAGAAGAAGGGTTACAACCCCGGTCCTTGTTTGGTTTACGGGTTGTAACTTGGGTTCCGAAATGGTTTCTTAGTCATCTTGTCATTTGTCGTCCTATTCAGTACTCACACGTTATACATGATCCTTAGGCTGTGCAATGATTAGAGACGAAGTTCTGTTCAGGAGAATGGTTACAATTCCGGTCCTTGTCTGATTTATGGGTTATAACTTAGGTTCCGAATTCCTAAGTTATCTTATCATTGTCGTTCTATGTAGTTCTAACATGCCCACATGTCCCAGTTACCCTACATGTTTACATAGCTCGGTTACCTTATATGCTCACATTTCCCAATTGTCTCCTATGCTCACATGTCCAGTTATCTCACATGCTCACATGTTCAGATATCTCACATTCTCTACATGCTCAGTTTATTTCACATGTTCACATATTTCCGTTTACCTTACAAATCTACAGTTTACATTATGTCACATGTTATTTACCCTATGCTCCAGGTTGCTTTGCTTATTGTCTTTTCTATTCTCGGGATAAGTGCATTGGTAGTGCATGAGTCTCGATCCATTTTTACTTATTTATGTCTCTATCCATTGCTATGATAGTTATTACTGGTTTTAGTTCATAGTTTGGCTTCCTTTGTGGTACTTGCTATTGGGGGTCTGACCCCAGTGGTTTTGTTTGGCCAGATTTGATAGAGGAGCCCAGAGGATCTTCCGTATCATCTACTCGATAGTAACTACTCGGAGCACCAGAGTACCTTAGTGAGTTTTCTAATTTATTTTTTTACTAGTTATGTACATTATTCTTTTGTAGCGTTTAGTCTCCGAGCACATGTTTAGCTCGTGTTTTAGATCTTGACATTTAGCCTATGGGCCTAAACATGATTTGCATATTCTAGACTACAGCTAGAGCTTATCATGTATGACTATTACTCTTTCTAGTTCTTTACTTTGTATTACTAGCTTCATGATCATCCATGTATATATAGTTTGGGATGCTTTACTATTTTATGTCTGATGATCATACTTCTTGTACTTTGCATATTTGTCTGTGATTAAGATACATATGATTGCTTGACCTAGGAATGACTGTTGGATTGAAGTAGTAATCCCATGTCTTGACAGCTTATACGTTATGTAAGCCCCATGAATTTTCGGGATTTATTTTCGAATTTTTTCAAATAATTTATTCTCGATAATTAATTTTGATTTAATTAATTTTGATCATTAAATGCTCTTTACCGTGACTTGGAATTCTAGAGCATCAGGGATGCCAGTCTCTGGAAACTTCCTTCTTGGAGTTTGTAGTAGACGAGATTATCTTCACATTGATATTTCGTGTCCCACTCGAACTTGTTCCCTTGTACTCTTTTGCTTCGCACAAGTTCGGGTCAATTTAGACCATTTAATTATTAATTGATTTTCCACTCTTTTTTTTTATCATCATATGCACGTTATCGTGACTTTTAATTTAGGAGCACCAGACCAGTCGTTTTCTTAGAACCAACTTGTCATGCCTGATTTACTCGAGACGCTCTTCACCTATGACCTTCGTGTCCCACTCAGACACACCATCTTGTGCTTCATTTTCTTCGCACAACTTTTGGGTCAATTTAGGCCAATTAATTATCCACCGTAATTTGTGACCTGACTTCCAATTTAATTTCGGGACCCGACATCGATCCAACCTAGTCGACCCCAAATATGGACATGGCCCACATTGAGCCTACTACCCGCATGACACTTGTGTCCCATTTCTTTGAGCCCCCACATGCTACTTATTTACCCATGATCATAAATACCTATTATTAATTTATTTATTGCACCTAGTCCATTTTGGCCCAACCCGGCTCCACTGAACCCAACCCCAGCTCCATGTTACCCTCCATCATGACTGCCCATACCCTCCCACTGATATTTTTCCTCTACTCTAAATATCCCTCTTTATGTATAAATATCTAATTCTCTCTCCTTGTATATATATATATATATATATATATATATATATATATATATATATATATATATATATATATATATATATATATATATATATACAATATATATATAATATTGTCTCTCTCTCTCTCTCATCACTCACACCACACCCCTCTCTTTACAGCACACATAACCCCCCCTCCTGTACGAGCAGCACCCCCCATCTCTATCTCACTTTCTCTCTCTCCTTCCTTTTAAATATCTACACACACACAAATTAATATATCTCTCTCTCTTCATTTCACTCTTTTCTTTTGAAGCTTCTTCTTCCTCAAGGAAACCAATTCTAGGTATGCTCATTAACCCCCATTAATTTCGTCTCTTGCATTTATTCCTTCACAATAAATGTAGAGGAGATCATTCTCCACATTATGACCATAGCTTTTATAGGTTTTCCTAAAAACCTAGTTTAAGGATTTATTAGGGGTTTTCCTTTTTAGAGAGGAATATATATATATATTTTTTTTAGAGAGGAATATATATATATATATATATATATATATATATATATATATATGTATATATATATATATATATGTATTGTGTGTGTGTGTAGAGGAGAGTGGTGGTGGTGGTGTCATGAGAGAGTGTGTGTTTTAGTTGTGTGTTTGAGAGTCTATATATATATATAGATAGATAGCTAGATGTTTAGATAAATATATATATATATATATATTATATATATATATATATATATATATATATATATATATATATATATATATATATATATATAGAGGGAGGGAATGAAGAGAATAAGAAGTAGCAGCAGCAGCATTAGCCATAGCAGCAGCAGCAGCATTAGCCATAGCACTGGCAGCAGCAACAGTTAGCAGGAATAGCAGTAGGAGCAGCAGTATAAGGAGAAGAAGACGGAGAATAAGAAGAAGAAGGAGACGGAGAATAAGGAGAAGAAGACGGAGAATAAGAAGAAGAATGAGACGGAGAATAAGGAGAAGAAGACGGAGAATAAAAAGAAGAAGGAGACGAAGAATAAGAAGAAGAAGGAGACGGAGAATAAGGAGAAGAAGACGGAGAATAAGAAGAAGAAGGAGACGGAAAATAAGAAGAAGAAGACGGAGAATAAGAAGAAGACGAAGAATAAGAAAAAGAATAAGACGGAGAATAAGAAGAAGCAGGAGACGGAGAATAAGGAGAAGAAGACGGAGAATAAGAAGAAGAAGGAGACGGAGAATAAGGAGAAGAAGACGGAGAATAAGAAGAAGAAGGAGACGGAGAATAAGAAGAAGGAGACAGAGAATAAGGAGAAGAAGACGGAGAATAAGAAGAAGAAGGAGACGGAGAATAAGGAGAAGAAGACGGAGAATAAGGAGAAGAATAAGATGGAGAATAAGGAGAAGGAGAAGGAGAATAAGGAGAAGAAGAAGAAGAAGAAGAAGAAGAAGAAGAAGAAGAAGACGGAGAATAAGGAGAAGGAGACGGAGAATAAGAAGAAGAATAAGAAGGAGAATAAGGAGAAGAAGAATAAGAAGAAGAATAAGACGGAGAATAAGGAGAAGGAGAAGTAGAAGGGAATGTAGAAAATCAAATTAGAGAGGGTTTGTGAGTGAGTCGAATTTAGTGAAAGGGTAAATTAAGATATTGGCCTACGGCCAAGATATGGGTTTCGGAGTTCAAGATGGACTCGGATATGGGTTGTAAGGGTTGGTAATGGTTAGGAATAGTCGCCTAGACCTAGTCTTGACCTAGGGTTGACCTAGGGTTGACCTAGAGTTGACCAGAGTTGACCCGTTGACCAAAAGTCAACTGTAAGTCAACTTTCAACCTAGTTTGATATGGGTTGACTTCCAATGTTCTCCTATGACCAAGGTTGACCTAACTAGACTGATCTTGACCTAGAATGACATAATAGGATTTAATTTGATTTGACTTTACTTCCTAAACATAGTATTGATACATCTTGTTATCTATAGGTCATCGAGGCACCGTTCTAGGACTCAGTTGACATATTCCACCAGATCGCAGGCGAGTACATTCTCTGATAACTTTTTCCCAATTTATGATAACTGTTATGATTTATGTACTTAGTGTAGATATGCTCATTCCTGACACATGGTTCTCACGGATTGGTATTCCTGGATCTCGACGAGAGATGTTGCTCCTTGTTAGCTTGGGATGTATTGTGTAAGCTTCCTTGTAGCTCTTGCGCAATATATGGTTACTGATTCTAGAAAAGACTTGCTCCCTTCTCATAGAATCCCATGTAGTGACGTGTCCTGTTTGGATCCATTCTACCAGTTGGGGGTGGGGGAGTAGTAGCATATGCCTGTGATCAAATCCATCTTGCATTCTTGAATAGTGTTAGTTATATACCGCACTTATGACTAGCCAGGCTAGTTCTTTACAGGTTTCCAAGCCGGTCACAAGCTGAAACTACTACTCACACATATTGGATAGATGGCTTACCCTGATTTGTGTACATACCATGATCAGTTCTACTTTCCTGTTCTAGCTCTAGCTCTACAGCTTACCATGCCATGATACATATATGTACACTCCATGATTTTATTGTATATGCTCTATTTACAGTCTTATGGCTTTTATTCTATCTTGAGATCTGTTATGAGATATATGTACTCGTTCCATCCTGACCGGATATGTTGACAAATTTTAGGAGTAGTTGTGCTCTCAGTATTTGTCACGACCCGCACCCGCTTTTCGGATACGAAGCATGTCCAAGCCCAGCCTACACCGCAGTGTCGGCGGTAGTACGCTGTCTAAATACAAGTCACGGTAATCTAAAATCACGGAAAAACTATATCTCATCCACAGAATAATCAAGACACAAACAAGATCAATGAATACCCATGAAACTAAGCAATAATGAATATAAACTGAATGTATCCAAAATCAATGTCACGTCCGATGGACACAAATCCACTACCAGTAGACGGAAAAATAGAGAAATACAAGAAGTGAACCAACTGGATAAAAACTGCTAAACTAGACCACCTCAACTGCAAGCACTGCGCTCTGATGCTAACTCAAATCCACTCGATTGTTCCTGGCTCAAACTCGGCTAACCTAAAGAGATCATCAGGTCCTCAGAGGACTAGCAAGATACATAAAAATGAGCCTTTCTAACAGTTTATTATGCATGGAGAAAAATACAAAATAAATAAGTAAAACTGAGCAATGAATAAAGCACTAAACTATACACTGTCTACACGAAAATGAACTGCTGAACAAGGACTAGAGGACTCATGTCAAGATGTCAACGGATGACCGAAACGAATACTCAAACCCTCGTGCCTAGTGTGGACTCGCAGGTTTGAACTACTAACCCTCGCCCCTAGTGTGGACTCGCAGGTTAGCATCACCCTCGTCCCTAGTGTGGACTCGTAGGCGTAAACCCTATACTACTAACCCTCGTCCCTAGTGTGGACTCGCAGGCTAGCATCTACTACTAACCCTCGTCCCTAATGTGGACTCGCAGGCTAGCATCACCCTCGTCCCTAATGTGGACTTGCAGGCGTAAACCCTATACTACTAACCCTCGTCCCTAGTATAGACTCACAGGTTAGCATCACCCTCGTCCCTAGTGTGGACTCGCAGGCCAGCATCTACTACTAACCCTCGTTCCTAATGTGGACTCGTAGGCTAGCATCACCCTCGTTCCTATCGTGGACTCGCAGGTGTGGACCAATAACTACTAACCCTCGTCCCTATCGTGAACTCGCAGGTTAGATTCAAGGTTCAAGACACGGAGGAAAAGGCAGTTCGGTTCACGACTCACGACACGACTCAATCAAGGCTCAATGGATACGTCCAATAAGATACAAGGCTAACTGTGAACACGGTCTACATAACAATGATACAAGTATATAAACAGGATATGAAAAGATACATGGCAAAATATAAGAAAATTGGATAATAATAAAGAGACAGTGCATGTAAATAAAGCTGTGTAGAAAGGCAAGGTATACTTGCCTTAGGTCCTGAGCTGTTGCACGGAACAAATCCGAATCGGTGTCCAAGTAACCTGTTTAGATGGTTCAATGTAATCAAAACACAATTTGAGGTACAATTAGACCTATCTATTGAGATGGTTAAGCTTCTAGGCCAATCAACTTGGGTTGTGTCTTGTACCAGTTTGGTATAGGGTTCGAATTATACAAGGTCCTAGTGGCTTGGTATTTCTAACTACTACCTCTGGTCATATAGTCTAAACAAAGATAAATATGAATTCTCAACAGTAGAGGCAAAAATAGTGCTTAGTTGTGCCCTTTGATAAATCAGATGTAGGTTTCTAAATGGGACCAGTACCATTGCATATCTGTTACTGCAATGCCACCTAAAGCTGGCAAGGGCATTTAGCAAGGGAGTAACATGTGTGCACAAGGGAGGATGTATATGATACCTGCTGGGTCTGAATGCAGGACATCCTAAATAATAAGGTTAAGTGTAATGCAGTGAAATGACATTAGGATGGGCAGGAGAGTTAAAAGAACCATGATGCAGGACATGAAGTATAATGCCACTCGAGTACAGGGAATATTCTTTGTGCAAAAACCTAAGATGAACTACATATCCTACTGTTATTCCCTGTTCTAGTTACAGGACATTTGTAATACCCTTGTGTTCAAAGTTACAGTAGGCTAGTTCCTTTCCTAGTCCTATTTCAGCCTATGGTTGATGACAGTGATACGATTTGCAGTAGTACAGGACTAAGGCTGTTACCACAATTACATATTCCAAGTCACAGGTACAAAGGCAGAACACATGTCAGAATCATCCACTTAACCAAAACTACATTAACTGGACATAAAGGTATCTCCACCCTTTCCCTGGTGTAGATAGGACTTGGCAACTTGGATGTACCATTTGGTAGCCCTGGTGCTCATTGGGTTTCAGGATGTGAGGTTTAGAATCCCATGGCTTGACACTTTGTGTGTTTGATACCCTATTCTCAACAGGGACTTGCAGTAGAACCTGAAAATGACATTATGGACTCAGGTTTGTGTAACAAGTCTGGCTTGGTTTGGTACTCCTGTTTCAGGAATTGGCTTCTACTCTAACCCTTAGTGCTTGTCTAATACTCTTGTGTCCATACCGATTGATTTGGGTATGTCAAAATGTAAGGGAGCCCACCTAGACATCAAGTTGTCCAGGCTAACCCTGGATAACAGTTTACCCATACTAACTTCGATTTCTCCAACCTGTGTACATAGCTGATACCCACAGGTCTTCTTGTAGTACAGACCAATATTGATTCCAGGCACCCTCTACTTGCTCTGGACCCAGGTATAGGCATGTGTCTTCACTCTAGTTACCCGGGTCTTAGAGACCTGATGTCTCACACTTCGTTACAGTCACCTAGGTTTGTCCCTGAGTAGTCACCATCTGACTCTACTCCACACATAGGCCTTGCTGGTTTGAGGAATATCAAGGAAAACTCTAAACTCAGTACCAACTGGTACCAATGGTTGGTACCCAGGGGCCACTCCAATAGGGTTTCCTATGGTCCCTATGAGGGTCATAGTCAGTTGTCTTGGTTCATAGTTAAATCCAAGATCAATGTATTAGGCATTTGCCTGAAGGATAAAATCCACATCAAGTCCATTCGATGTCAGATTTTTTCCCCCTTGGTTATCCACTGTCATTTTCTGCCATATGAGTCCTTCTTACTATGATGAATCTGATACAAGAGTTATGTATCTTAGGAAAATCTCTCATGTTACTTCAAGTATCAAGTATACATTTCTCAACTGCATCCCCTACTGATGGCTATCTTCATGCCAACACCCAGGTGTTTTATTCAAATAACTGACCTATCTTTGCAGAGTACATATGAGCATGCAGTTTATTTCATAGAGTATCTAGCATCCCTCTGCTTCCTGTACACCCTTAACTATGGAACAGGGTTGAATTAGCCCAACCTACAAGGGACTGAAAAGTGTATGGACATCCAATGTGTAGGGTTTGACAACTGCAGGGCTATGAATCCAGTGGATATGCAGATGGCAGTGAAGGGTCTGCTGTGCAATGCAGGGGATAGGCTAGCAGGTGATAAAGTTTATTAGATCTAGGACGTTAGGTTGAACAAACAATAAACCCAAAAAGAGCTAAAACTCCTGTCCTCTCCTAGTTCTTTACCATATATCGAAATCTAAAGTCTTTTAGGCATTAAATCGAACACAGGCAATAACTAGATTGTTCAAGAGGGGTTTGGGAATACCTGAACTTGCAGCTGTAAAGATGGGATGGTTATTCAATCCTCCCTTCTTATACTGCTCCTGAGATGATGTTCGAGAGGTCTGCCTAGGGTTCCTCAGAGGGAAAGTAGAAGAATTGCCATATATATACACAGGTGATTGGATAGCTTAAGGGAAAAACAAAAGGAATTCAAAAAGATTTGATTTCATCCCGCTCATATCCAATGTGCTGGGGATTTAAATCCATATACTCGATTTGAATTAGGACTATGGGTTTAACCTGATGAAATAATTTGAATTCAATTCAAACTCAGATATGAGGTTTGGGAGTTATCTAAATCTCAAATGAAAATTTGAAATAAGAGGCTCGGCTATAAAGGAACTTGAGTTAGGGACATTCACACTATAGTCCCTGAAATCTCTTGTATTATCCAGTTGGTCCTTCTATTGGAATATATTGCAAAACAACAAAATTTACACATAACAACTATATGAGACAAATAAGAATATGTTTCATTTAATAAATTCAAGAGAGAAAAAAAAAATTGGTCAAGGGAGACAACTCTACCCCCCTTAAACAAATTTTGTCCTCGAAATTTTTAAAGAGTCGCGGTCTACTAGAAAGAATAATTTAACAGTCTGCTATAGAATTTATTGTGAATCCTTGCAAGTCAAAACCAAATATAATACTCTTCAATAATGCTACTACTATAATCTACTGAAAATTTCTGCCATTTGCTCCGTGTGGTGTCGTCGCGTCTTCCGCGTTCATGACAAAGGCTCGCCCTCCTCCTGCGGTTGGTAGTGGTGGGGCACTTGCGTTCTTCTTCGGACAATTACGAGACAAGTGTTGGTTGGATCCATAAGTCCAACACAATCCTAATCTGCTGCGACAATTTTCTTGATTGTGGCCTTTCTTCGAACAATGTTGGCAGATGGGAATGTCTTAGACTTGGCGTGGGGCTGCTTGTGGTTGCTGCTGATGCTGCTACGCTGGTGTCTTCCCTGAAATGTTGGGACGTTTGGCTTGTGCTGTTTGGTCGCTGCCTCCTTCGAGTGCGTCTCGATTCCTCTTCGGCTTGTGACTCAGTTCTTCTTCTACAGCTTGGGCGACTTCTAGAATCTCCTCGTAAGTGGTGGCTCGACTGGTGGCGATGGCTAGACGAATCTCGTGAGACAGTCCCTTCCTGAATCGTCGTGCCTTGTCTTCAGGGGTGCTGACCAAGTTCTTCGCGAAGCGGCTGAGGCGAAAAAACTCCGATGTGTACTCATCGATGGTGTGGTTGCCCTGCTCTAAGTGCTCGAACTGACTCACCAACGCCTCTCGTGCTACGTATGGATAGAATTTCCTCTTGAACAGTCGCTTGAACTCCTCCCAAGTCACGTCTGGAGTAGAAAATCGGGGTTTGTCTTGATACCGCGTTCGTACGATGTCAAAAAGCTGTCCGTTGACTGACTCAATCTTCAAATCTTCTGGAACTCGGGCCATCTTCAGATACCTCTCCACGTTCTCCAGTCATTCATCAGCGTAGACGATCCCCTCTGTCCCATGGAACGGCATGGGCCTAAAGTCCATGAAGTGCTTGGGATTCCCCGGACGCTGTCGCGGAGCATCTCGAATCTGAAGAACCTCTCTCAACGTGTCGCGAAACATGTTGGCCTGCTGCTGGATGATCCCGAGGAGTGTGACATTGTCCAGTGCTGGTGGCGGAGGCAGAACATGTACTGGATACATCGTCGAGGCTGTATACATCGCCGGCGGTGGGTGCATGGGAACAGCTGGATACATCACTGGTACGGGGTGCATGGCTGGTACTGAGTGGAGAACACGTGCTGGATGCGGGGCTGTTGCTGGTGGTGGAACATATGCTGGTGGCAGACCGGGTGCCGGTAGTGGAGTCTGCAGAGGAAACTGTGGAGGTGGTAGAATATCGCCTCTGCGAAATCTCGAGAGTTGCGGTTGATTGCCCATATGAGTGAGCTGGCCTTCTTGTGTCGGTGGAGTCATGTACGTAAAAGAGCCTCCTGTAGCCGGTGGGGTATTCAGTGCAGCATTGTTCCTGTCTTGAGAGTCCATCTTAACTGTAACAAGAACAAACACTTTAGCCGTTGAAGAGATTTCAAACAGGATACAAATCAAGGATTCAATGAAATCAAGGACTAGAGATTAAAAAGGAGTCAAGACATGTGGATGAGATCCTAAGTGTCTAATCCTATTCGCAGGCTCACGACGGTACAGTGACGTAACCGAAGTGATTAACGTAGACCTGCATGGGCCACAAAAAAAACTTATCACGACCCGGACCCGCTTTTCGGATACGAAAAGTGTCCAAGCCCAGCCTACGCCGCAGTGTCGGCGGTAGTACGCTGTCTAAATACAAGTCACGGCAATCTAGAATCACGAAAAAACTATCTCATCCACAGAATAATCAAGACACAAACAAGATCAATGAATACCCATGAAACTAAGCAATAATGAATATAAACTGAATGTATCCAAAATTAATGTCACGTTCGGTGGACACAAATCCACTACCAGTAGACAAAAAATAGAGAAATACAAGAAGTGAACCAACTGGATAAAAACTGCTAAACTAGACCACCTCAACTGCAAGCACTGCGCTCTGATGCTAACTCAAATCCACTCGACTGCTCCTGGCTCAAACTCGGCTAACCTGAAAAGATCATTAGGTCCTCAGAGGACTTGCAAGATACATAAAAATGAGCCTTTCTAACAGTTTATTATGCATGGAGAAAAATACAAAATAAACAAGTAAAACTGAGCAATGAATAAAGCACGAAACTATACACTGTCTACATAAAAATGAACTGCTGAACAAGGACTAGAGGACTCATGTCAAGATGTCAACGGATGACCGAAACGAATACTCAAATCCTCGTCCCTAGTGTGGACTCGCAGGTTTGAACTACTAACCCTCGCCCCTAGTATGGACTCGCAGGTTTGAACTACTAACCCTCGCCCCTAGTGTGGACTCGCAGGTTAGCATCACCCTCGTCCCTAGTGTGGACTCATAGGCATAAACCCTATACTACTAACCCTCGTCCCTAGTGTGGACTCGCAGGCTAGCATCTACTACTAACCATCGTCCCTAATGTGGACTCGCAGGCTAGCATCACCCTCGTCCCTTGTGTGGACTCGCAGGCGTAAACCCTATACTACTAACCCTCGTCCCTAGTGTGGACTCGCAGGTTAGCATCACCCTCGTCCCTAGTGTGGACTCGCAGGCCAGCATCTAATACTAACCCTCGTCCCTATTGTGGACTAGCAGGCTAGCATCACCCTCGTCCCTATCGTGGACTCGCAGGTGTGGACCAATAACTACTAACCCTCGTCCCTATCGTGGACTCGCAGGTTAGCTTCAAGGTTCAAGACACGGAGGAAAAGGCAGTTCGGTTCACGACTCACGACACGACTCAATCAAGGCTCAATGGATACGTCCAATAAGATACAAGGCTAACTGTGAACACGGTCTACATAACAATGATACAAGTATATAAACAGGATATGAAAAGATACATAGCAAAATATAAGAAAACTGGATAATAATAAAGAGACAGTGCATATAAATAAAGCTGTATAGAAAGGCAAGGTATACTTGCCTTAGGTCCTGAGCTGTTGCACGGAACAAATCCGAATCGGTGTCCAAGTAACCTGTTTAGATGGTTCAATGTAATTAAAACACAATTTTAGGTACAATTAGACCTATCTATTTAGATGGTTAAGCTTCTAGGCCAATCAACTTGGGTTGTGTCTTGTACCAGTTTGGTATAGGGTTCGAATTATACAAGGTCCTAGTGGCTTGGTATTTCTAACTACTACCTCTGGTCATATAGTCTAAACAAAGATAAATGTGAATTCTCAACAATAGAGGCAAAAATAGTGCTTAGTTGTGCCCTTTGATAAATCAGATGTGGGTTTCTAAATGGGACTAGTACCATTGCATATCTGTTACTGCAATGCCACCTAAAGCTGGCAAGGGCATTTAACAAGGGAGTAACATGTGTGCACAAGGAAGGATGTATATGATACCTGCTGGGTCTGAATGCAGGACATCCTAAATAATAAGGTTAAGTGTAATGCAGTGAAATGACATTATGATGGGCAGGAGAGTTAAAAGAACCATGATGCAGGACATGAAGTATAATGCCACTCGAGTACAGGGAATGTTCTTTGTGCAAAAACCTAAGATGAACTACATATCCTACTGTTATTCCCTGTTCTAGTTACAGGACATTTGTAATACCCTTGTGTTCAAAGTTACAGTAGGCTAGTTCCTTTCCTAGTCCTATTTCAGCCTATGGTTGATGACAGTGATACGATTTGCAGTAGTACATGACTAAGGCTGTTACCACAATTACATATTCCAAGTCACAGGTACAAAGGCAGAACACATGTCAGAATCATCCACTTAACCAAAACTACATTAACTGGACATAAAGGTATCTCCACCCTTTCCCTGGTGTAGATAGGACTTGGCAACTTGGATGTACCATTTGGTAGCCCTGGTGCTCATTGTGTTTCAGGATGTGAGGTTTGGAATCCTATGGCTTGACACTTTGTGTGTTTGACACCCTATTCTCAACAGGGACTTGCAGTAGAACCTGAAAATGACATTATGGACTCAGGTTTGTGTAACAAGTCTGGCTTGGTTTGGTACTCATGTTTCATGAATTGGCTTCTGCTCTAACCCTTAGTGCTTGTCTAATACTCTTGTGTCCATACCAATTGATTTGGGTATGTCAAAATGTAAGGGAGCCCACCTAGACATCAAGTTGTCCAGGCTAACCCTGGATAACAGTTTACCCATACTAACTTTGATTTCTCCAACCTGTGTACATAGCTGATACCCACAGGTCTTCTTATAGTACAGACCAATATTGATTCCAGGCACCCTCTACTTGCTCTGGACCCAGGTATAGGCATGTGTCTTCACTCTAGTTACCCAGGTCTTAGCGACATGATGTCTCACACTTCCTTACAGTCACCTAGGTTTGTCCCTGAGTAGTCACCATCTGACTCTACTCCACACATAGGCCTTGCTGGTTTGAGGAATATCAAGGAAAACTCTAAACTCAGTACCAACTGGTACCAATGGTTGGTACCCAGGGGCCACTCCAACAGGGTTTCCTATGGTCCCTATGAGGGTCGTGGTCAGTTGTCTTGGTTCATAGTTAAATCCAAGATCAATGTATTAGGCATTTGCCTGAAGGATAAAATCCACATCAAGTCCATTCGATGTCAGATTTTCCCCCCCTTGGTTATCCACTGTCATTTTCTGCCATATGAGTCCTTCTTACTAGGATGAATCTGATACAAGAGTTATGTATCTTAGGAAAATCTCTCATGTTACTTCAAGTATCAAGTATACATTTCTCAACTGCATCCCCGACTGATGGCTATCTTCATGCCAACACCCAGGTGTTTTATTCAAATAACTGACCTGTCTTTGCAGAGTACATATGAGCATGCAGTTTATTTCATAGAGTATCTAGCATCCCTCTGCTTCCTGTACACCCTTAACCATGGAACAGGGCTGAATTAGCCCAACCTACAAGGGACTGAAAAGTGTATGGACATCCAATGTGTAGGGTTTGACAACTGTAGGGCTATGAATCCAGTGGATATGCAGATGGCAGTGAAGGGTCTGCTGTGCAATGCAGGGGATAGGCTAGCAGGTGATAAAGTTTATTAGATCTAGGACGTTAGGTTGAACAAACAATAAACCCAAAAATAGCCAAAACTCCTATCCTCTCCTAGTTCTTTACCATATATCGAAATCTAAAGTCTTTTAGGCATTAAATCGAATACAGGCAATAACTAGATTGTTCAAGAGGGGTTTGGGAATACATGAACTTGCAGCTGTAAAGATGGGATGGTTATTCAATCCTCCCTTCTTATACTGCTCCTAAGATGATGTTCGAGAGGTCTGCCTAGGGTTCCTCAGAGGGAAAGTAGAAGAATTGCCATATATATACACAGGTGATTGGATAGCTTAAGGAAAAAACAAAAGGAATTCAAAAAGATTTGATTTGATCCCGCTCATATCCAATGTGCTGGGGATTTAAATCCATATACTCGATTTGAATTAGGACTATGGGTTTAACCTGATGAAATAATTTGAATTCAATTCAAACTCAAATATGAGGTTTGGGAGTTATCTAAATCTCAAATAAAAATTTGAAATTTAAGAGGCTCGGCTATAAAGGAACTTGAGTTAGGGACATTCACACTATAGTCCCTGAAATCTCTTGTATTATCCAGTTGGTCCTTCCATTGGTATATATTGCAAAACAACAAAATTTATACATAACAACTATATGAGACAAATAAGAATATGTTTCATTTAATAAATTCAAGAGAGAGAAGAAAAAAAATAATTGGTCAAGGGATTGACAGTATTGGACTTCATGATGTTGCTAGCTGAGGTGGACCTCACTATTCTTCTATGTGAGTTGCCTGGTAGTTATCCTTAGTTAGTTTTGTTGTTCCTTCTTTATTTTCCTGTATTATGATCATTGTAGATTCTAGTTATTCTAGTGATATTGTTATTAATTCTTGTCTTATCTTCCTTAGTTTTCGTAATGTGACATGAGTACATTTCTAGTTATGGGTCTTTAGATGTTGTAGTTAGTATAGTATACTTGACAGCGCTCTACCGCCGATACCACGGCGTAGACTGGGCGTGGCCCACGTATTCGTACCCGTATATCCGGGTGCGGGTCGTGACACGTTTTTAGTGGTGGCCCATGCAGGTCAGTCTTTGCAGTTAATGCGAAGTTGTGGTAGTGCTAGAGCGTATCTGCACTACTACGAGCCTGCCCTAGGATTAAGGTTGAGTCATGGAATATTTTAGGAATTTGGTACTCAGTCACATATTAGAAAACTCTTAGTAGATTCCAGGAATGACCCCTGGGAATCTTATTTCGAACTTTTCGAAACTTTTCTCATTTGTTTCTGTCTGTCCTGATTTCTGAAACATCTGTCCGTTATCAACTTTATTCTTTCTTGGAATGAGTTTGTGGACCCCAGAGGGAAGGTATAAGTTGGACTTATATATCTTTTAGGTTGAGACGTGAATATGATTTGCCAGTCTCATATCAGGTTGGGATTGTTTTAGATTATATTCCAATAATTTCCTTTTATCTTGACCTAGATAGTACCTTTGGACATCTCCTGAGAATTTCCTTCTGAATCCTATCTAGAAATTTGTTTTCGCTAGTTTCCATTTACTTATCTTTGATTCATTATTGAATTTTAAATCTTGATGTTCGTTCGTTGTTGACTTCGATTTTGATTCTGTTTGAAGATAGTTTTTAAGGATTGAGTTAAGACATCCTGATAAACATATTTGATGGAGACGACAGGAACGGCAAATGTCTACTTTATTTATGGAGTTTAGAAATTATCACAGTCATAATAGCTAGCCTGACAAGGACATGGAGCCTGATTTTGGATATACTATCCTAGTTATGACATTTAGATTCTCTTGCAGCCATACCGGATGGCGTGGTAAGGAATCTAGATGACATGATTATAGGGTGTATACCTTAGTTATGGACTCTATCGTTTATTGCAGCTATGTTTACTGGCGTGGCATAAATTTTGGCAACATAATTTTGGATAGACGTGTATGGTTATTAGGTCATATCTTAAGTTGATTCACTTCTTTTACCAATTGAGCACGATAATTCCTACCATTATTTCTTGTTTATCATTATTTTCTCTCCCATCTCATGATGATTTTCTCATCTTACCGTCATTTCCTTTGCCTTGTTTAGCTATGTCTTGATTACACAAATCAACTATCTCATATCTACATCTGTCATCTACACTTAAAAACTCTGAAAATTTTGAAATTTTCATATCTCAATTGTTTCTTAAATTTCGATACTGTTAAGATTTTGATTCCTTTCTGTCCATGACCAATCAAATTTGGTCGTCTTGTTTATCGTGCCAAAGAGTCTCGATTGCTGACTAGACTCTAGATGGCTTTAAATTCCTTTGTGACTTAGATTTTTATCCTTGGATTCTCGTGCCCAGCCTTCGTTGATCTTATTCTCCATCTTGCCCAAATTCTGATTTACTCGAAGGTTGATCAACTTAGATCGTGTTGAAACAAATTTCTTTATCGTGGTTGGATTTCAATGCTATTAACTCTCGTGCATTGACTTCCGATTCTGATCATGTTTGGATTTTGGACACTCGTGTCTAAACTCTTTTCGACCTTGATTTTATTTCCTGATTACATCCAAATTTCTTGTGATTAGTCGTGCCTAGATGATTGGCATGACTAAGACAACTTAGGATTTTCTTGACCGTGATTTTAACGATCATAACTATATATTTTATCTTACCTCAAACTCGTGCCTAAATTTTTTGACTTTCAATCACGACTAACTAGTGTGACTACGAAATTATTTGTGTTAGAATTGAACATGCTTGACTTTCTACCATGCCTAATTGACTTGGATTCCTTCCTAAATTGTGCTTTTAGGACCTTGATTTCGAATTCATGATTTATCGTCTTTCACAACTGAACTTGGATCTTGATCGTGCTTATGTGACCTATAATCTAATTTCATCGAGCTGAAATCCTGTTAATCAAAATTTTGACTTGATTGTAATCGGACGAAGCTCAAGTTTTGATTTCGTTATCATACCTCTATCATGCCAAGTGAACTTAGACTAATCCCAATTTTAATCAGGTTCGAACTTGGATCGTATTTCAGGATTTTATTAATCATACTCCTTAATCTTTGATCGGGCCTATAAGACCTTGACTTCGATTTTTGTTGTGTCTGAAATTTCATCTCAACCATGCCAAACCTTGTTTTGGTCATGGTTAGCTTTTCATGTTGATCGGGCCTATAAGACTCTATGCGACTTTCGGGTTGATTTCCATCAACCTAAGTCCTACAAATCACCCCGTACTTGAACTTCAATTATATCTTCGATTCTCTAAATCGTCTCTAAAATCGTGCCCCAATAACTTGACTTATTTCTGAATCATGCACATATGATTTTGTTCGTATCATGATTCTATCGTGCCAAATCCCTCATCGTGTCTGAACAATTTTAAATTGATTATCTTGATCGTGCAAAACTCGCCATTCTTGGATCGTGCCTAAAATATTGCCTAAATTTTCTATCATGTTTTAACCCCACTACCAACCTTTAATTTCGAAGACAAAATTTTTATAAGGTGGGTAGGATGTAAGCCCCCTGAATTTTCGGGATTTATTTTCGAATTTTTTCAAATAATTTATTCTCGATAATTAATTTTGATTTAATTAATTTTGATCATTAAATGCTCTTTACCGTGACTTGGAATTCTAGAGCATCAGGGATGCCAGTCTTTGGAAACTTCCTTCTTGGAATTTGTAGTAGACGAGATTATCTTCACATTGATATTTCGTGTCCCACTCGAACTTGTTCCCTTGTACTCTTTTTGCTTCGCGCAAGTTCGGGTCAATTTAGACCATTTAATTATTAATTGATTTCCCACTCTTTTTCTTGATCATCATATGTACGTTACCGTGACTTTTAATTTAGGATCACCAGACCAGTCGTTTTCTCAGAACCAACTTGTCATGCCTGATCTACTCGAGACGCTCTTCATCTATGACCTTCGTGTCCCACTCAAACACACCATCTTGTGCTTCATTTTCTTCGCACAACTTTCGGGTCAATTTAGGCCAATTAATTATCCACCGTTATTTGTGACCTGACTTCCAATTTAATTTCGGGACCCGACATCGATCCAACCTAGTCGACCCCAAATATGGACATGGCCCACATTGAGCCTACTACCCGCCTGACACTTGTGTCCCATTTCTTTGAGTCCCTACATGCTACTTATTTACCCATGATCATAAATACCTATTATTAATTTATTTATTGCACCTAGTCCATTTTGGCCCAACCCGGCTCCACTGAACCCAACCCCAGCTCCATGTTACCCTCCATCATGACTGTCCATACCCCCCACTGATATTTTTCCTCTACTCTAAATATCCCTCTTTATGTATAAATATCTAATTCTCTCTCCTTGTATATATATATATATATATATATATATACACATATATATATAATATATATATATAATATTGTCTCTCTCTCTCTCTCTCTCATCACTCATACCACACCCCTCTCTCTTTACAGCACACATAACCCCCCCTCCTGTACGAGCAGCACCCCCTCATCTCTATCTCACTTTCTCTCTCTCCTCCCTTTTAAATATCTACACACACACACAAATTAATATATCTCTCTCTCTTCATTTCACTCTTTTCTTTTGAAGCTTCTTCTTCCTCAAGGAAACCAATTCTAGGTATGCTCATTAACCCCCATTAATTTCGTCTCTTGTATTTATTCCTTCACAATAAATGTAGAGGAGATCATTCTCCACATTATGACCATAGCTTTTATAGATTTTTTCTAAAAACCTAGTTTAAGGATTTATTAGGGGTTTTCCTTTTTAGAGAGGAATATATATATATATATATATATATATATATATATATATATATATATATATATATATATAGATAGATGTTTAGATAAATATATAGATAGATATATATATATATAGAGGGAGGGAATGAAGAGAATAAGAAGTAGCAGCAGCATCATTAGCCATAGCAGCAGCAGCAGCATTAGCCATAGCACTGGCAGCAGCAGCAGTTAGCAGAAATAGCAGTAGGAGCAGCAGTATAAGGAGAAGAAGACGGAGAATAAGAAGAAGAAGGAGACGGAGAATAAGGAGAAGAAGACGGAGAATAAGAAGAAGAAGAAGGAGATGGAGAATAAGGAGAAGAAGACGGAGAATAAAAAGAAGAAGGAGACGGAGAATAAGAAGAAGGAGACGGAGAATAAGGAGAAGAAGACGGAGAATAAGAAGAAGAAGGAGACGGAGAATAAGGATAAGAAGACGGAGAATAAGGAGAAGAAGACGGAGAATAAGAAGAAGAAAAAGACGGAGAATAAGGAGAAGAAGACGGAGAATAAAAATAAGAAGGAGACGGAGAATAAGGAGAAGAAGACGGAGAATAAGAAGAAGAAGGAGGCGGAGAATAAGAAGAAGGAGACGAAGAATAAGGAGAAGAAGACGGAGAATAAGGAGAAGAAGACGAAGAATAAGAAGAAGAATAAGATGGAGAGTAAGGAGAAGGAGAAGGAGAATAAGGAGAAGAAGAATAAGAAGAAGAAGAAGATGGAGAATAAGGAGAAGGAGACAGAGAATAAGAAGAATAATAAGAAGGAGAATAAGGAGAAGAAGAATAAGAAAAAGAATAAGACGGAGAATAAGGAGAAGGAGAAGGAGAAGGAGAAGGAGAAGGAGAAGGGAATGTAGGAAATCAAATTAGAGAGGGTTTGTGAGTGAGTCGAATTTAGTAAAAGGGTAAATTAAGATATTGGCCTACGGCCAAGATATGGGTTTCGGAGTTCAAGATGGACTCGGATATGGGTTGTAAGGGTTGGTAATGGTTAGGAATAGTCGCCTAGACCTAGTCTTGACCTAGGGTTGACCTAGGGTTGACCTAGAGTTGACCAGAGTTGACCCGTTGACCAAAAGTCAACTGTAAGTCAACTTTCGACCTAGTTTGATATGGGTTGACTTCCAATGTTCTCCTATAACCAAGGTTGACCTAACTAGACTGATCTTGACCTAGAATGACATAATAGGATTTAATTTGATTTGACTTTACTTTCTAAACATAGTATTGATACGTCTTGTTATCTATAGGTCCTCGAGGCACCGTTCTAGGACTCAGTTGACATATTCCACCAGATCGCAGGCGAGTACATTTTCTGATAACTTTTTTCCAATTTATGATAACTGTTATGATTCATGTACTTAGTGTAGATATGCTCATTCCTGACATATGGTTCTCACAGATTGGTATTTCTGGATCTCGACGAGAGATGTTACTCCTTGTTAGCTTGGGATGTATTGTGCAAGCTCCCTTGTAGCTCTTGCGCAATATGTGGTCACTGATTCTAGAGAAGACTTGCTCCCTTCTCATAGAATCCCATGCAGTGACGTGTCCTGTTTGGATCCATTCTACCAGTTGGGGGTGGGGGAGTAGTAGCGTATGCCTGTGATCAAATCCATCTTGCATTCTTGAATAGTGTTAGTCATATACCGCACTTATGACTAGCCAGACCAGTTCTTTACAGGTTCCCAAGCCGGTCACAAGCTGAAACTACTACTCACATACATTGGATAGATGGCTTATCCTGATTTGTGTACATACCATGATCAGTTCTACTTTCCTGTTCTAGCTCTAGCTCTACAGCTTACCATGCTATAATACATATATATACACTCCATGATTTCATTGTATATGCTCTATTTACAGTCTTATGGCTTTTATTCTATCTTGAGATCTGTTATGAGATATATGTACTCGTTCCATCCTGACCGAATATGTTGACAAATTTTAGGAGTAGTTGTGCCCTCAGTATTGGACTTCATGATGTTGCTAGCTGAGGTGGACCTCACTATTCTTCTATGTGAGTTGCCTGGTAGTTATCCTTAGTTAGTTTTGTTGTTCCTTCTTTATTTTCATGTATTATGATCATTGTAGATTCTAGTTGTTCTAGAGATATTGTTATTAATTCTTGTCTTATCTTCCTTAGTTTTCGTAATGTGACATGAGTACATTTCTAGTTATGGGTCTTTAGATGTTGTAGTTAGTATAGTATACTTGACAGCGCTCTACCGTCGATACTGCGACATAGGCTGGGCGTGGCCCACGTATTCGTACCCATATATCCGGGTGCGGGTCGTGACACGTTATTTCAGAATACTTGAGTACTTTGGTATTACGTAGCTGGCCTGGTCCGTCCCTACTTACCAGTATTCTAGTTTTGGGGCGTGACAATCTCTAAATCCCAACACTAAGGCCACGTTTGGTTCGCTGAATGGAAGGAAAAGAAAATCAATTCCTTGACATTTTTTTTCCTTTGAAAAATTATAATTCATGTTAATTTTCCTTTCCGGTGTTTGGAAATGCCAAAGAATTTGGAAAGGAAAGTGAATATTTCAATGTGGAAAAGTGACTCCTTGCTTGGATGGATGGAATCACTTCTTTTTTTCCTAATTTTCTTCCATTGAGAATCACTTTCCTTTCCTCGATTCTTTTTGCACGTAAAATAATAATATTATCTAATTATAGTCAAAAATCTCTTCTAACTCATGTGGTTAAGGTGATAGGTATTATTCTTGGTTGGTTGTGTTCAATTACCTGTTGTTATATATAATGAATTATTTTTTTCCAATAATTTCTTTTATATATATATATATATATATATATATATATAAATTAATAAGTGATGATATTCATACGACTTAGATGATAATCGTATACTCGTAAAGATATATGAAGGAAAATTCATGAAGTCAGGCTTCAGGTAGTGCCTATTATACTACATAGTATAACAATTCTAGTTTTAAGCTTGCAGACCGTATCTTAAAATTTGACGCAAAAGAACTCTTCTCGTACTGCCTGTCTTACAGACACTAAATACATAGACAATAGACAGGCGTGATGTACGCACAACATCTACTTTTGACACGTCAAGTGTCTAATTTTAGAGTGTCCGTATCGTGTCCAAAAAATGTAAAATAATCCTTTTGTTTAAGCTAATTCCAAGGGCACCACAATTTTTGCTTGGGACTAGCCCTTACTAGGGGACAACCCAAGTTGGTGGAACTTTTACTTGGGACAGCCCAATTTTACTTGGGACTACCCCCCAAAAATTAGGGTTTCTTTAGAGGAAGCTCCACGGACGCCGGCGGGGGGCGCGGACGCTGGTGGGGGGGGCACGGGTGCGAGGACGCCCGCGGGGGCGCGGGGAGCAGACATCGGCGAGACGCGCGGGGGTGCAGGAGGAGGAGGAGGAGGCGGAGGAGGTGGAGGAGGCGGAAGAGGAGGCAGAAGTGGAGCAGGAGGAGAATGAGGGGGAGAAGGTGGCGGAGGAGGAAGATGATGTGGAGAAGGTTGCCGAGGAGGAGGAGGTGGAGGAGGCGGAAGTGGAGCAGGAGGAGGAGGAGGGGGAGAAGGTGGCGGAGGAGGAGGGGGATAAGGTGGCGGAGGCAAAGGAGGGGGAGGGGGGAGGAGGATGCAGAAGTAGAGGAGGAGGATGAGGAGGGGGAACCTTAACCCTAATCCTAATCCTGAAAAAAAAAAATTGGGCTAGCCCCAAGTAAAAATTTGAATGACAAACTTGTAAATAATTTTGGAAGAAATTGGGCTAGCCCCAAGTAAAAGTTAGTGTGCCCTTAGAATTAGCCTTTGTTTATGATGACTTAGGCCATCTCCAACCCATCCTAAAAAATTCCTTCAATTTGAGAACTCAAAAAAGAATATTTCTATATTATGCTATCCTCAAAATTTTACATCTCCACCCCTCAATCCTCAAATAATAAACAACTACTATTTATTTCTACATAAATTTATATATTCACAATTATTTAATATAATCATATACGTTAATATTATATTATTAATATAATTTACCGAGATAATATTATATTACTTTATATTATTTAATAATAATAATATTATTTAATAATATTAATATTATTTATCGAGATAATATTATTATAGTATTATTTTACTTTATGATATTTATACATTAATGTTAAACTTTTACCGAGATAGTATTAATATTATTTGTAATATTTATACATTAATATTAGATTACTAATATTATTAATATTATTTTATGATATTTATACATATATATAATGTTATTAATATTATGTTTATAATATTATTTAATCATATAGATTGATGTTATTCTATTAATTTTTGCCAAATTATTTAAATGTCATTTTGTTAATCGAATGAATCTAATAAACAAAAAATAATAAAACTAATAACAAATATATTCAATATTAGATTCTATTCGACGTTCTCAACAAAAAAATTTTAATGGTATAATTATTATATTTTATACTTATAGATTAAAAAATATGGTAAGCTAATTAAGTTTAGTGTAACATATGTAGAATATAGTAGTAATTAGGTACAATTTAAAGGATAAAATAGTCACGAATTGCTTCCCTATTTAAGTAGTTCCAACACTTTGTGCTCTTACAACACGAACATAATTCTAAGGGAGTTAAAAGAGAGAAGAAGATACTTTCATCTCTACAGTTTTTTTTTTTACATCAGTGCTAGATGCTAGTCAAAGAGTCCAGTAGCACTTCTGTGCAAGACCTCGAAGGGAGGTGACAAAGTGGGTTCGAATTTTTTTCCGAACTTGCTGATTTCTGGAAGTGAATCAACAGAGAATGTCAAATCTCGCTTTGAGCAATGGAGGTTCTGACCATCCAACAAGCTATTCCACTTTCTAGAGTTATGCTCTATCTCTAGCAAATTTGTTGTTAACTTTCAAGAGTTATGAATGCTAGTTTCTTAAAGGATTTTGTACTTTACTAGCGACTTTAATCTCTTCCTATTTTTTCTAGCGAACTTGACTTGCATTCAAGGTTTACTCTTCATTGACTTGTACTAATTTTTCTGAAAATTTACAATAATATACTATTTGTTTGATATGTGTTTGGTTCTTTATAGTAGGATTGTGTTTTGTATTTTTCTTTATAAATTTTCAGTGGTCATCTGCTATGCGCATCTCTAAATCCCACTAATATGTATTCAAGCTATTCAGCCCACTTATAAGAGCATCTCCAACCCTATTGTCTTGTTTTGTGTCGTGATTCATATGTGGCATGAGGCACAAGACAATATCTTTTGGCAAATGTTAAAGGCCACCCCCAAATTACTAAGGGCCACCAATCTACTAAGGGCAACAATCCTACACTTATATTTTTACTAAGGGCAACCTAAAATGAATCATTTCACTAAGGGCTACCCAAAAAATAAAAATAAAAAAAATAAAACCCAACAGCCCTCTCCCCCTTCCCCCCTCCCGTTCATTCCCTCCCCCCTCCTTCCCGAAGTCTCCTCCCCCTCCGACGGCCCTCCCTTCCCCCCTCCTCCCCGAAGTCTCCTCCCCCTCCGATAGCCCCCCTTCCCCCCACTCCACGAAGTCCCCTCCGACATTGGACTGCAGCCTAGGCTGCAGTCCTCCACGTAATTAAGACTGCAGGCCAAGCCTGCAGTCACTGTAGCATCTTCTTTTTTGGGTAGACAAAGTCCACATTTAGCTTCTGTCGACATTGGACTGCAGCCTAGGCTGCAGTCCTCCACGTAATTAAGACTGCAGGCCAAGCCTGCAGTCACTGTAAATCCATCTCTCTGTCCAATGTCTCATACGTGCTTCAGAATTTCTGTTCCTAAGGGAGAAACGATTTAAGAAATATTTTCACTATATGTTGACCAATATCTCAAGCCTGTTTTCCAGTTTCTCGTGTTGTGCAATGAAATTTCTGTTTTGTGCTTTTATAGGAACATCACAAGACTCCTCAAAATATGTTCAGGCCACTTTTATCAAGTGTCCCTGCGGCCACATTCTATGTTGGGAAAGCAAATAACACACAAAGACCTATGTTCTCTAGGAATTCTTCACTCACAACTAGCACTAGTGCAAACACTGAGCAAGGTGCCAGCTTTGCACCTGATATAGAGGGTAGTGAGCACGACAATGATCTCCCTGGAGAATGTGAAAGAATCGAAGATCCTGACGCAAATGAAGAAATATTTATTTTTGATAAGGCAGATGATATAGTTGAAGATTGTGGCCATATACTTGGGGACTGCAGGCTAGCCTGCAGTCCTCAATATACTTGGGACTGCAGGCTTGGCCTGCAGTCACTGTAGCCATCCTTTTTTTTCAAATTCCTTCCTCACCGAGCTTCTGTCAACTTGGGTGCGCTCCCTCGGCCATAATGGGATTGGATGACCCAATCTCTTCTTCAACAATATTTTGGTCCATAATTCTAAACAAAGATTGAGTGTCAACACAATAACCTAATTAAAAAAAAAAAATAGAGAACTACCGAAGATAGACAACTTCAATAGAGGTGGGGACAACAACAATGGAGGAGGGGAGACCAATGGTGGAGGTGGGGACAACTATGGAGGAGGTGGGGACAACAATGGAGGTGGGGATTGAGAGAAGTGGTTTGGGGATTGAGAAAAGAGGAAGAAGACAAAGGAAGAAGATGGTGGCCCTTAGTGTTTTAAAAATGGCAAACTTGTAATTTTTTAAAAAATTTTAAGTTGGTGTCCCTTAGTAATTTGGGGGTGGCCTTTAACATTTGCCTATCTTTTCTATGTGGCAAGATGATATTCACACAAGACAATGAGATGAAAAAGTGTTCTCCAATGCAAAAATATTGAAGAGACAATAAAAAAAATATTTTTTTTCAATTTCCAAGACAACTCCTCCACTTCTTCATATTTTTTATGAGTCCTTTTTTGTTCACCCACCAAAACTAGGTAGGATATTCACCTCCCAATAAAAATATGACACGTGGCACTTTCTATATATAACAACATGCAATTGTACCACGTGTCATATTTTTATTGGGAGATGAACATCCCACATAGTTTTGGTGGGTGAACAAAAATGGACTCTCTCTTTTTTTTATAAATATTTCTATTCACAATTGATGATGTTGAGACAAAGTCATTGTGAAGTACATTGTCTAGATCTAGACAACCAACTTCACATTGTCCTTGCCATGTCATTGTCATGTCAACTTCATAATTTATTCTACATTTGCATTGGAGAATGATTTTTGAAATGAAAGCTTGTCATTCCTATGTGGCAACCATTTTTTCTAAACTCACAATAGGGTTGGAGATGCTCTAAGTATAACATACTAGTAAATGCATGTGTTGCACGTAAAATAATATTATTATCTTATTATAATCAAAAAAAAATTCTAACTCATGTGGTTAAGGTGATATGTATTCTTCTTGGTTGGTTGTGTTCAATTGCATGTTGTTATATATAACAAATTTAAAAAAATTCAGTAATTTCTTTTATATAATTTTTTTAAAATTAGTAAGTGATGATATACATACGATTTAGATGACTCACTTTTGAATCGTTTTCCAACCTCATTATAATAGTATAATCGTAAAGATATACGAAGGAAAATTCACGAAGTTAGGCTTAAGGTGGTGCCTATACTACATAGTATAACAATTCTAGTTTTTAAGCTTGCATACTGTATCTTAAAATTTGACGCAATAAACTCTTCTCGTACTGCCGTCTGCCTATCTTGCACAGACACTAAATACATAGACAATAGACAGGCGTGATGTACGCACAACATCTACTTTTGACACGTCAAGTGTCTATTTTAGAGTGTCCGCATCGTGTCCAGAAAACGTAAAATAATCCTTTTGTTTATGATCTTACCAAGAAGGTGTGGTGTGGGGCACCACCACCACAATCAGCACCAGCAACCACTTCAAAACACCATCATTTTATCCGAGCTTCGTATCGAAGCAACGACAACTCCCCAACAGACCCGGACATAATAACCCAAGGGCACCACCCTTTGATCCCCTTTTGTTCCCAACAACAACAACATTATTAACCGCTGCAAACTGCTCAGTTCCAGTACACTCCACAAGAAAACGTAGCATCATGGCGACGGCGACGGCGACGCTCCTCGTCCTGCTGACGGTGTCGGCCTCCGTCTCTGCCGCCCGTGGCCAGACGGACGGCTGCGGCTTCGACCTGAGCACCTTCCTTCCTTCTCCCTTCAACTCCACAGGCCTCTCCTGTAGGCCTATTTGGAACAACTTCATCCTCAGGGTAAGATTGCGTACATTTTTAACTTTATCTTGCATGAACAACATGATACAGTAAGAACACAACGTCGGTCCGTCTTAGTCTATTTTGGAGTATCTAGATTGTCCAATACCGACACGACACGGAGTGTATGTGCTTCCTAGATCTCGACCCTCATCACATCATTCTGCATTAGCGGTTACCTCGGGTGTAGGAAGCACGGACACAATAAGTGGACCGGCATGTCATCGTGTCCATCCTGTGTCCGTGCAACATAGCCTCGGGTCGATTGTCTTCTAACTTAACTCCACAGGTAGAGCTGTCAAAATTGGCTAAGCCCGTTGGGCCGCTCCGCTCCGTCCGCCAAAAAGGTGGGTTGGACCGAGCATTTAGGAGCCCGCCAAATAGGCGGGCCTAGGTGGGCTGGCCCGCTAGTAGCCCGTCCCGCAGTGGGCTAGCCCGCGGACCAAGTGGGTTGGCCCGCAATCTATTTTTTTTTTTTTAATTTTTAATTTTTTTAGTTAGCACATATATGAGATATGTATTATAAATGATAAAAATTCTCATTTAATGCAAGTAATGACGTATAAAATATTAAATTTGGTCATTTATTTACATGAATGAATGTGTTTTAAAGAAATATCTACTATTATAATGTTTCTTGTATTTTACTTGTAATTTGATGCATATGAGAGTGAGTAGAAAATATTATATATATAATTTTTTTTCCTTTTAAGAAACTAAACAATAATTAAAAAATTTAAAAAATTAAGCGGGCCGACCCGCCTAGCCCGCGGCCCGTCGGTGGGTTGGACTGGGTTGGAATTTTTTCAGCCCGCCAAAATGGTGTGTCGGCCCGCCCCGCCCCGCCAAATGGTGGGTTATGGTGGGTTACGGGCCGGCCCGCCCCGTCGGCCCGTCTTGACAGCTATGTCCACAGGCCTCTCCTGTAGGCCCATTTGGAACAACTTCATCCTCAGGGTAAGACTGCGTATATTTTGACTTTACGTTGCATGGACACTGATACAACACGATACAGTAAGAAAACAACAACTAATTGGTCCGTCTTAGTCTATTTTGGAGTATCTAGATCGTGTCCAATACCGACACGACACGGAGTGCATGTGCTTCCTAGATCTCGACCCTCATCACATCATCCTGCACAGGGACGAATCCAGAAATGCATACTAGGGTGGGCTAGAGTAGGTTGGGGCTAGATGTAGACTCACTCCCACAAAAAAAAATTATATGAAAAAAAAAAAAAAATTTGGGGGTGGGCTAGAGCCCACCCCAAGCCCTACTTGCATCCGCCCCTGATCCTGCATTAGTGGTGGTTACCTCGGGTGTAGGAAGCACCGACACAATAAGAAAGTGGACCTAGGGGTGAGCATTATTCGGTTTTGAACAGAAAATCGAACCGAACCGAATAAGAGATTCGGTTCGGTTTAAAAAAATTCGGTTCGGTTTCGGTTTTGAAAATACTAAACTTTCTTATACGGTTTAGGTTTCGGTTTAAGATTTCGGTCCAAGACCGAATAAGAAAATTTAGTTTATATATATATATATATATATATATATATATATATATATATATATATATATATATATATATATATAAACAAAAAAATGCAAATAAACCGAAAATCAAACCGATTTAATTCGGTTCAATTTGATTCGGTTATAGGCCATTTTGATTCGCTTTCGGTTTTGCTAATTCGGTTTTCGGTCTAATTCGATTTTCAGTTATTCGGTTCGGTTTGAACCGAATTAACCGAATGCTCACCCGTGGACCAACATGTCATCGTGTCTTTTCTGTGTCCGTGCAACATAGCCTCGGGTCAATTATCTTCTAAATAAAAAAAAAAAAAAAAAACTTCACAACTTGCAGTATGCTCTGGACCAAGACAACATCCTGAGCATCGTACTCTCTGCCGTGTACACATCCGGATGGGTTGGGATGGGATTTTCCGAGGACGGCATGATGATCGGCTCAAGCGCAATGGTGGGCTGGATTGGTAGCGATGGCAGAGCACACATCAAGCAGTTCTACTTGCAAGGCCAATCTACTTCACAAGTCCTTGCAAACAAGGGCCAACTGCAGCTAGCTAGCAACAAAGCTGCACCTGCTGTTGTTCTCTACGGAGCCAACATGTACCTAGCATTCCAACTGCAGCTCCCGTCCGCCGCCACCCGGCAGAACCTCCTCTTCGCTTTCGCCACCGCAACTCCGGCCAACTATCGCCTCTCGGAGCACGACGATAGGATATCGGTGTCCTTCGACTTCTCGGGGGCTCCTTCTGCAGGTTCACCATCATCAGTGACTCCCTCTTCCTACCCGTACGACCTGAAGAGGAACCATGGAGCACTGAACATACTCGGCTGGGGAGTGCTGCTACCGCTCGGAGCGATCATCGCAAGGTACTCCAAGCAATGGTACCCGCGGTGGTGGTACTATCTTCACGTTGTCGTCCAGTTCGCAGGGTTCATGTTCGGCCTCGCGGGCGTGGTGGCAGGAGTTGCGCTGTGCAGTAGATTGCATGCCAATGTTCCTGCGCATAGAGGCCTAGGTATCCTCGTCTTCGTGCTCAGTATTCTTCAGGTAGGAGGAGAACTGCGTTCGGTACGGCTCTTTGGAACTATCATCTTCTTCTTCTTCTGATCATGAACGAATTCATCAAATGTGCAGGTGATTGCGTTCTTCGTACGTCCCGAAAAAGACTCCAAGATCCGCAGGTATTGGAACTGGTACCACCACTGGGTCGGGAGGCTCGCTCTCTTCCTCGCGGCGGTCAATATCGTCCTAGGGATTCATGTGGGAGGCGCAGGGCCTTCCTGGAAGGTGGGCTACGGCGTCGTCCTTGCTTCCATCCTGATCGCGACTACCGTTCTCGAAGTTATGTCCTGGGCAAGATGGGCAAAGAAATCTGTCGTTCCTCCAGCATTCTGAACGCAGGCACTGCGAAACAATGTTGTTCATAGGTCTCGACAAGTTCGAGAGTATCGACTCAGAATGAGTCTACTGTGCTCTTCGGTTTTCTCATTCACATATGATACATGCAAAGATTTCAACAAAGGGGTAACAAACTCTTTTGTTGTCTATGTTGTTTGTTTGGGCAGTCGAATAGTGAATTCATATAAATTCAAACAATATGATCGTTTATAACATTATTTTGTTGAGCAAAAATGCACAGCACTAAAAAAACAATCGAAAATCGAGGAATATATCGAGGTACAAATCTATCGAATGAAAGGGGAAAATTCGGGTTAATCAATCCAATCCAATGTTTTTCCACATACAGAAATATTACTTCTGCTTTCTCTAAAGGCTACCTTTATAAATCGCCGACGTTCGTAAGGAAATGGTATCACCAAGAAACCTACAGGAATCGAGAAACACAGTCAGTCAATTGAGCAGGTATTGGTAATTGGTAGGGAATTCTCAAGTTGCAACATCTATATGCAGTGGTAAAGCATGTGGAAAAATGGAAATGTAGCATGAATAACAGTTACTCAAATTAACCCAGGCCAAATATAGACTAGATGGATCAGATTACCAATAGACTCGAACCAGAGATGCCCAAAATTATCCACAAGTAAAAAGTTACCAAACTAGTCTAGGTAAACATCAGATTATTCCAGATGGGATAACAAATATTTGGCAGACACCCAATCTTTACACACAACAGCTTACTAATGATCAAATTTAGGAAAGAACCAGCATCATCCCCTACAATGTTAAATGCATGCATGGCCGCATCCGGTACATCATATCATTTTAAAAACAGGTTTCTCTAGGAAGCACGGACACTCCAAATGTCGGGCACACCACAGACACTCTAAAATACACTAGGACACGTAAATAGGTGCCATGTGCTGTTGGTGTGTCCTTACTGTGTTCTGTCCTACCCGTGTCCGTGTAAACATAATTATAACATATAATCAGTTAAGAACTCAAATCTGAAATTTGATAAGCTTAGACATGATCTGGAATGTGTTTGGGAAAAAGCAAAAACGAATACAGAACACCAAAGCTCCTTTCCAAACCACATTCCATGTGGTTTTGGATGGAATAACGCCTTAATTATGAGACATGAATTACTAAAACCGGAGGGCCATATATTTTTTTTTTCTCTTGCTAGCCAAGCAGCGGAACTGCAAAAGCGGGCGGGCGCAAATCCAATTTTTTGGCCACTTCCAGAGAACTTCTTGCTATCCAAGCAGCCCCCGAGGAACATCTATATGAGGTTAGGAACTAGCATATCATATTTTGTGTCTTTCTTGTGACTTTCTTTAGTCCTTTTGGTTGGCACCAAGAGAAATTCCTTCAACAGAACTTTGATAACTCCTCTACTGGTGTATCCATCAGTTTTTGCAGCATGTCCAGGACATATAAAACCATTTCCCCTAACATGACTTGTAACTAACTACATGCATATTTATTTCTTATCCTATTTTATACTTCTACCACACCTCCATTTCAACATTTTCAGTTCAGCAGTCATATGGACCTGTTTTGATTCTCCAACATTCCCACCCACGTACAGTATAGCAAGGTCTCACATCCTTGTATTTATTTTTTCATTTTTGAATGTATCTATGGACAAATAGAACCCAAAAGCGCGTCTCGCCTCAACCATTATGCATTGATTAAACAGCCTCCTCCATTTGCTATCATGATGCATGTTTGATCCTTGATGAATGACAACATCTCTAAAGTTTTTTGCTGCAACATTTCATATATACGCCATTTTCATCCTAATAATCAATGTTGTTAAACTCGCGCGATAGATCGTGGGATCTTACGATCCTACGCGTTTTATACGGAGCTTCGAGGCAGATTGGTGGCCGGCGCGGTCATCGGCCGGCGCGGCCGGCGCGGCGAGGAAACGCGTAGGATCTTACGATCCGTGTTACGATCCCACAAGTTTGTGACTTATGATTCATGTATGACATTTTTATATTAAGGTTATTTTGGTTTTTAAGGTTACTTTTTCTTATTTATGTTATATAAATAATATATAATATATATTAAATATAATTTTGTCTTTCTGGTGGGATCTTACGATCCGTGTTACGATCCCACGAGTTACGATCGTTCACCCTTTGAACGATCCTTGGTAGTATCTCGAGTTTGACAACCTTGATTCTATATCTTTAGATTCTAAAGGTACCATATGCATTTCAACTTGGTCAGACGTCCTTAATTATACTGGTCGACCGGGCAGAAGATCCTAGTTCATCCATGTCATGGTTTAGATTGCTTGCTGATTGATATTATGGTTTTATCAACTACTAGGTCTCTAACCAATGGAGGCAGTCAGAATCACTTCTTCACTCACTATCAGAACTCCTCAACTCCCCCTTCTAAAATTTAACCAGTTAGGTAACTGTACCTAAAACCGTCACCTAATGGGCCAACAGGCCAACTAAACACTCCCACTCTTGTGCAGAGAAGCTATAGATTGGAAATGGTCAAGCCACAACCTGAAAAATGACAAGCATCCAAAGGCCAAAAAAAAGAGAGCATGTGTTGCGAGATTTAAATCTAGCTTCTGCGCTTTGCTAACATGTCAGATAAAAATCTATCTTCTGCACTTTGCTAACATGTCAGATAATCACTGGACATGAAGTTCGATAGAAAGTTGAGGACCAACAGTATAAACTAATGCCTTTTGAGACCATCCTTGATGTGGCTGCAATGGGAGCTTGGGCACAATGAATCGACCAAGTAGTTGCTCTCCCCGCGGATGGGTAATACCAGGAATAGCCATCTATGATACTATGCAATTTGTGTCACCCAATGTACATACAATATGCATGGGATTAGTCACTTCAATGGGATCTTTCATTCTGGTCGGAGGAGAAATTACCAAACGTATAGCATTCCCTCACGCTTGGCGCCAATGAATATTTATTTGAAAAAATAGAATACTATGCCTTCGCCATATCGAATATCAATAATAAGTAATAATAGCATGGCACTTCGAGTTCGATATACCTGTTGTGTGTACATTTCAAAAGGTGATTTGGTAATGCTAATGGAACAAAGGATAAAGCACACTTATCAAGGTGTATTTATCTGGAGCTGATGGAAAAGAGAGATTCCTAGACCATTGATAAATATCCTTTTTGTTCAAAATAGGTCACCAACAAACCCATGAGAATTTGGAATTCTCACAATGGGGATAACATCCGGAAGGACATGGTCTTCGGTGTGGCAGTGATGAAGTCAACACCATTTTGACAACACACAGCTTCTTGTGCCATTTAACTGTAAACATTGGTAAGATTTGGGATGACCGTGCATGTATAATATTTATATTGGTGGTTGCACAGATGATTTAAGAAATGAAATGAAATCAAATATACAATCAAGTGAAGAACAACTTGTGGGTTACTTGATATCTTTTAACCAAATTATATAGGTTAAGCTGATCCATGATTGGTGCTAATTTACCAATTATTCTCTGAAATATGGATATAACATTTATGTGGACATGATTTTGAGAACCATTGATGAGGATTACCCTTCTTGCTCAGCCTCCCAAAATGGATTTTGTTGTTTTATGGTAACCCCAAATATTTAATGGCTCATATGATGATGTATTAGATTGAATCCTCTTTTGTGTATAGGTAGCACGATTGAGAAAAGCCTCACATAGATATTATGTCTTGCTAAGATATTAACATCTTTCTTAGTCACTGAAGAACCTTATATTTTATGGGTCGTTTACTAGAAATATTTTACATTATCATATTTAAGGATGTAGAAACTTTTTTTAACAGATGTCCTTTCTTTCAGAAATAAGATTGAAGACCTCTATTAGCTGCCCATGAGTTACTTTTCAAAATCTGAACAATCACGCAACATATGAACTAGTTGTAAAACATGTCCGGTATTCTTCTGATAGCTAACATAAAATCTAATGTTTACAGCTAATATTGGGATTGAAATAAATTTTCTCATAGGAGGTAACATTTTCTAGTAGGAGGCAGCATGAACATTTGCCATAAAGTTATTGGATACATTTATTAACTGAACTAGGATTCATACTCGTAAATCACATCAAGCAATACAAGAGATGCAGATCTTAATTTCATATGAAGAGACGTGCATAATCTGAATCATGACGATAGAAATTTTTATTACAGAGCCAATGCTAACACCTTTCAATAAATGCCAGCTAGACCATACACATTAGCTGAACTAGTTAAGTGGTGCATCCAACTTTTTATTTTTAAAGTTATAGGATTCAATCCAATTAATATGGATGATGAAAAAAAAATCTCAAAGTATTGAAGGGAAACTACCTGAATCTGAAACTTAGAAGAATTTGCTCCTCCACAAGATACAAAAAGTGGATTACTAGAGTATCCCTGCATCATAGACCACACATGCTAGTTCAAACTATAGATATTACTAATTTAGGCATTTTTTTCCTTCAATCACAAAGAGGAAATGGCCCTCAATAAAGTAGAATGGAGGGAAAAGGATTAACATAGCAACCCCAAAATTTTGGGATAAGGCCTATGTCGTTACCGTCATAATTAACTACCATGAGGACTTCTCTCTAGCCTATGAACATACGTAAACACTAGGCTGATTTTCACTTAAATACCCTGAACTATCACGTTTTTCACTTCAATACCCTGAACTCTGTTTTTAATCAAGTAAATACCTTGAAATATTTAAGCCTTTTCAAGTTAAACCCTTTGGTAGTCAATCGCCACACTTAACGGTCATATGCATACTGTTTTTAGAACATGTTTCTTTCACAGTTAACCGTCACACTTAACAGTCATCACCACTTCAATGAAGAACCATATTCCAAAACTACAACATAATGAAATATGTTTCATTCACCCATCAAAGTATTAACCTTAAGATTAATGGAAGATAGAAAAGAGGAGAAGGAAAAGAGAACATCTAAGGCTTGTTTAAGAAAAAGTGAAAAGAAAAAACAGTCACCACAAATCATTATAAGTTCTAATCTTGTGAGAATGATAGGTAAAGGAAAAGATAAAAGGAGTGGAGAGAACGAACCTGTATCTTTTCTGCAAGATTTATCCGACGAGGAGATAGCCCAGTTGTCAAAAGGTAACTTCCCAAAAAAACAGTTACATAACTGGAGACCATATAGCCGGACATGAATTGTCAGGTCTAGTGGTTGTAGACTCAATATTATTTGACCTTTTATCAGGCCTTTGCTCTTGCTTTTCTGATCAATATACCAGCTTAGGTCATGCTGGTTGCAGCAGCATCTTCACTGGAAGATATACTAGGGGGTCTAGGGACATCGCTTCCTCTAACTACTCTGTTATAGATAACTTTGAACGACTGTGATCCATATGGTCTATTGAGCAAGCTAACAGGCAGTCTGAGAGTTTGTTTTCTACGATTTCTCCCCTTTATGAGTATGCTGAAGCTTCCCTCACCTTCATATATAGTATTTTTCAAGACACTCTTTTCTGCACTAGACTCTGTAGTCTCTTTAACATCTATTTCAGATTTTGGTACCTCGGTACAAGCTTCCTTTTGATGAGAATCTTCATATTCTTTCTTATCTTGTGAGCAAAGTTCATTCATATTGTTATCATTTTCCACTACTGGTGGATTACTTTCTCCTTTATTTGTTTCCTCTCCAAGCTTAGTCTCCAGCAGACTTGAACTTGAACAATTAGAATTGTCAGGCTGCATATTTGTCTCTGGCATGGACTCCGATATCGCACCAGTGACAGGTGGCACGGCAGAGAAATGTACCGGATGACAACCAGGCCACATCGCTCCAGACATAAACTCAGATGTATTTGAACTCATATTGCATTGCCAAGCAAATTGGTTCGGGTGAAACATATTGGCGTTCATAGCATATGTGCTACTTGGCATTGGTTGAGGATGTGGATAAGGTGGGTACATAAATGGCAAAGGATGGAGGATATTGGGCGGACGAGGAGAAGAAGGATAGGGGTGGTGAGGAGAAAGACAGAGTGGAGGTGGCGTAGGCATGGCAACTGCAGGCCCATGGTGAGGGTGAAGAGTTACATTCAAAGGCCAAGGTGTAACTGCAGGAATTGGACCACTTGTCGTTAGGTTAACATTTACAGCCACAGGACTAAGGACAGCAGAAGGAGAGGGATTGAAGGGTGCAGCAGAGGCAGATAGTTTTTTGTAGGGAATCTCTCTCACATCACCAGTGTTAATTGCCAAGTGCTCACTTAGATCATCAGTACCAGATTTGCCATGGGAGCCAAACTTTAGAAGATCCTCTTGATGTGCAGAAGCGCTTGTACTTGTATTGTGCTCAGTGATTGTAGATGATGCTTCCTGCAGACATTCTTTTTGACATTCACTAGAGATTGAACACTCAACATTCATAGAATCATCCCCATCATAAGATGTTACTTTGTTGTCATCCTGGGAATTACTGTGTAAAGCTTCCACCACGTGGCTGTTAATGTGGAACTCTACTTGAACCTCGTCATTAGAGGTATTAGTGTCCAAATCTTTCTTGGTAGACATGCTTCCAGGAGAAATCACTTCTATATTTGGAGAGAACAATTTGGATGTGACTTCACCATTATTGTTGTTATCTTCTTCCCCTTCAGCAACTTCCATGTTATCTGTGGAAAGCACCAAATCCTGAATGCAGTTCTTTTCTTGATCTGTATTTTCCACCTTTATTGCTACAGCTGAATTTCCAACATGGTTTTCAGCCACTGATGAATTATGTGCTACAATACTATCTTTCCCAACCAACAGCTCCTGATTCAACAGAATATCTCCCTTGGACTTCCTGATCTGATTCTTCGAAATTGTTCCTGGAGGTGCCAGTGCAACATCTTTGTACGATGGAGAACTATCAAGATTAGCAATCAAATTATTGTGTGCCTCTGAAATTTCACCTACAAAATTTCTCTGATTATTTGATCCAATGTTATCCTTAGGCGAAGTAGCAATCTGAAGTTCTAGTGGTGAAATTAGTTTCTCACCAACATTCCTAGAGTTATCCATGGCCTCAGTATTATTGCTTGATGACGGCACTGACTTGACCCTGTATGTCACAGCCTTGTATATTTTCCGACCAAATTTGGCACCAGATGACTGTACTTTCATGTGGTGATGATCAGTGTAGCTTCCAGGAACTATAGTTCGTTTCCTTAATACATAATAGCGGCTATTAGAATAAAGGAGCCTTGCTTTAGATTGAACAGTTTCAGAAGTGGCATCATTGTGATGACTGTAGACCTTTCCGATATTTGTACGCTGTTGTTTAAGACGCTGACGCCGCCCAGATGATCCAGCTGACCGTGGCCTTTGAACAGATTGCCACCCATCTTCTGCCTCAGTGTTTACCTCTGTTATGAGTTTATTGACAACAGTAATCTGCTCTTCAGCCATTTCTAAAGAAGGTCGAGGAACTGTGGTTTGCTCCTCGACCACAGGTTTGATGTCTTCAGGCTGAGTATTTGAACTGATAATCTGTTTATCATCTTGGTTAAATTGGAATCCATCAACTTGTTTTTCTTCATCTGAATTTGTTGCACTAGGATCTTCCGAAGATACATTAGAACTTACAATGTTCAAATTTTGGGAGGACCGTCCTTTCACCTGCATCAGACAAGAGTCTAATTATGTTCCAAAGGTCAAGCAAGAAACAATATGGTAAATTTGTATGGTTACATTTAGTAACTGGTACGGAATCTAACATCAACTTCAGAAAGAAATCGACTATCTTGAGAGCACCCCAAATACCAATTGAGCATTAGGAAATCAAGGAAGAAACACAGAGAAATATTCAGAATAGTATATAACTAAAACATCAAGTTCATATAGATGGTCGAAAGCAGTGTTCTAAAAATCGGCCTAGGCGGCCGCCTGCCGCACCGAAAACTCCCAAATCGGCCTCCTAGGCACCTGTTCGGCGCCTAGGCGGGCCTGTTCGGCGCCTAGGCGGGTCTGTTCAGCCAAGGCGGGAAATTCAAAATTTTGAATTTTGAATTTGAAATTTCAGATCTGAAAATTCAAAAAAAATTCAGATTTAAAAAAAAAAAGAATTCATTAAATTCAATAAAAAGTCAATAAAATTTCAAATTTCAAAAAAATTCAAAAAAATTTCAAAAGTCAAAAACCCAAAATTAAAAAGAAAAAATTATGTGCGGCCGCCTAGGCGGCCTACGTGCTAGGCACCCCTTCGGCGCACCGAATCCGCCTACCGAAATTTATAACACTGGTCGAAAGTAAACGCTTCCAGTACTTACTTTCACTTATCACCTAAAGGCTCACTGTTTATCTCAAAACTATAAGAACTACATCTGTTTGTTAAGAATACTTGAAAGGAAATCAGTTCAGCCTCAAATTGCACCTCAGCTGATTTACGATTATGCTATTTTGTAGCAGATTTAAAAAAATAAAAGTCGAAGGAGCGGAGAGCGAGTGCACTTATTCTAACAGTGTACTTTTGCTTCTCTCCTTGCAAAACCTATTTGCCCAATTCTTTACATACAACTACTGGATGCCCGGACTACAGAGATGCCACAGAAAACAGCTATAATTGCTTTTCTTACCCACCATTGACTGATAGGCGAAGGCATGCATGTTCTTTTTAGTTATCTTTAGAAGAAACTAAATCGAACAATATTACTCTTGTACTTACCAATAGGAGTCACAAAAGCAGGAAATACAACAGGACAAGGATACTTAGATATGGTCTGAAAAGAGGTTACTTAAACCATTGTATATTTGATTATACAAATATTTAGAAATCTTAACAAACAAATATTTCAAACTACCTAAACATAAATACCATTTCCCATATGCAATACCTACTTGTCCTTTGAACAAAATTTGTTTCCAACGCATGTCACAATCGTCAATTTATGACTATTTCTTCAGTGTATCTAAAGACGACATAAATTTGTTGTTTTCCATGTGCTTACGATTTTCTTTAAGTTTCTCATACCATTTCCCATGACTGTTGTACACAGTTTCCCACTTTCCCACTTCTGCAGGGGTACACTGTAGGTGTCTGACACCTTTTCTTTAAGTTTCTCATACCATTTCCCATGACTGTTGTACACAGTTTCCCACTTTCCCACTTCTGCAGGGGTACACTGTAGGTGTCTGACACACAGGTGTCCTACGAAATGGGTCTCCTATTGTATAGTGTCCAGTAACCACATTTAATCTTATTTTAGTACTTCTAGTCCACATTAACTACACTTATTGTCTTACCTAAAATTTTTAGCACATTAAACTAAGTCATGTATAGCAATTCTGAAATTACTATGCTACACATAAAAAATGAGCAAAAGAGGCAACTTCATGGAAATTTGGAAACAAGATGGAAATTTGTTGGGCTGTGAGTGGACTGGATTGTAATATCAAGTTAACCTTTTGTAGGCTTTGATCAATGAAGCTAATGAGTGGGGTAATCTCACATAGTTTTATCAAAAAAACAGAGACAGAATTTGTTTATTGAAACTAGCCATAAGCCTCCAAGTGGTTATTGAATTTCGGGCAGGAAAAAAATTTGCATGTCGGTGGTGAGTGTTCCTAGTTTTAGTTATATCAGTAAAAGTGAAACTGTAATCTTGTTTATCTACACAACTGAAATAATAATGCTAGAATTATATAATATTTCACTATTTAGGGTTTTTTTCTTAACCCTGGAGTATCATGACCACGTGCTCGCTAGAGTTCTGAACAATGCAAACTTACTGGTCATACCACAATATAGACAAACGCCATATCCAGACATGGAAAGTGAATACTTAGCAAGTGTTAGTTACCATAAAGACATGTATAATGATATATAACAATATCTATTGGTTTAAATGAGGGCCATTTGTTCCAGATGTTCACATTAAAGGCTATTAAATATTGCTATTTTCTAAACTACTGCTGTTTCCATTCTATTTTGATTCTCCAACCACTGGCAGATATATGGATATTCTTTGTTTCTTGAACAATATACTAATATTCTATTGCATTCCTTGTAAAAGCGGTATCACTATATTCTCTTTTGGTGTAGCCTCTTGACAAAAATCATGTGAATGGATCATACCTTTAGGCCCAAGTTTCTTCTCTTTAATGACTCAAAATCTCTGGCATCTTGACTGGGATTTATATAATCAAGCAAATCAGACACACTGCCAAGAAATAACAAATCAGAATTTAGAATACCACAAAAATAACAAAAAACGGAGAAAAAGATGCAAAAGTAAAAGGAAAGAAATAAAAATTAACATGATTATGATAACTTTTCCCTTTTAAACCTATATAACTTATCGAGCACGTGATGCTCATATCATAGGAATATAATCAAAATTAACCTTAGGTGTCCTTTACTAGCTATGGAGGCATCAGGCTTCTTAGTGCCATTTCGAGCAGCTTCTTGCTGCTCGAAAGCTTTGGACTCGAAGTACTCAAGCCATGCAGCAGCATCCTGCAAAATTTAGTGGCAACATTATCAGAGTAAAGACATTGATGGTGACAAATAGAATACCAGACATAATTCCAACAAACATCAAGCCTCACCCAATAAAGTAGTCTACCATTCTAAATAAATAGAATATTATTACATGAGTGCCCCTTGCAGCAAGGAACCAAGATATAATACCTGTGTGCGCAAATCATCAGGTCCAAGCTTTGCTCGAAGAATTTGTAAAGTTGTTTGTTCATGCTGAACACTTAATGGGTATGCTTCCATTAGTGAAAGTGCGATGGCTATAGCATGGTAACTAGCTGCAGTCTGAAGAAAAAACACAGGAAAGGATCACTCTATGATGTGTGAATTAAACATTACCGAAGAAACATGATGTTCCAAGACACAATGGAAATCAGAAGTAAAAAAAAAAAAAGGACGAAGAGCAAGAAGATACCTGAATATGGTCAGGCCCAAGTAATTTCTGATTACATTTCAAAGCTTTATGAAGATATCTAAGTGCCACATGTACGTTTCCTAGTCCTTCTTCCATCATGGCAACATTGATATATGTAGCAGCAGTGTTTGGATGAGATGGACCACAAGTAAGATGTAGAAGATATAACGCACGCTTCACATACCTGTTAAGGATAAAATGAAGTAAGAGAAAAACAAAGAAAGCCTAAAGAAGTCATAGTATGGATGAAGTTTTGAAAAAATAGGAACCGAAAAACATAAAGCTTCTAGAAGCAAATTTCAATGCAAATAATAGATATTTCATAAGAACGACATCTACTGAAACTTGCAAGTTCGTACCAACTCTTTTGACATGGTTCATCGTATCAAATTTGATTACACTTGAACTAAATTATTAAATTGACATAAAACCTTTTTACTATATTACTAATCAGGACACGTTGCAATCTAACATACAAAGAAGACCATGTGAAATGGGAAAATTCACATCAACTTTTATACATAACTTACTTTAGGGCTAATTCAGTATGCTGAAGCCTATAATAGAAAACCGCAAGGTCCCCGTAACTCTTCATTGTGTCGGGGTGATCCAATCCAAGCTCCCGTTCATTAATATCCAATGCCTTCTGCTGATATATTGTGGCCTGTAAATATCAAAGCTACTACAGTTTTAAGCATTGCCTCATGAGTAGAAAGACATTATAAAGAAAAAACAATTTGGAATCCATGATCACAGCTGAAAAGCAAGACAGTCTTAGGTACATTGTACTGTTATACGATCAATGTATGACATTCAGGCATCAAGCTGAACCAATGGTTAACAGACTCCAACAAGTCAGTGATTGTACTTATATGGAAGAAATGAGGAGAATTTCACCAATGGAAGTTGCTCAAATATAACTCCTAGAATGTAGCAGGAATCTAACTCTCAGTAGAACAAATGCCAATGGTGCATCAAATGGTTAAATAGCTAGTGAAAAAAATATAGAGACCAAATCATCGTTGTTTATTCCTTATAACACAATAGGTATTAATTGAATAATATAAAATTTCCAAATAGAATCCAGCAGGTCCTCATGTACCTCCTGGGTGAGCCATATGCAGGCAGGAGAACATGAGAGGGTTGTGTGTGACGAGAAGAGTACAAAAGAGAGGAAATTGAGGGAGGGAATAAATAGGTTGAAGAGGTGATGACAAAAGACCAAAAAAAAACACGATAAAGGCATGAGGTAAACCCTTAGAAGGGCTTGGGTATCTTAGACCATCTCTTATGAAACTAGAAGACGTGCAAAATTGAGAATAATATGGCTAATGATTGTGATAAGTGAACTTAAAAATAACTAGAATTATGTTCATGGATATTAAGATACTAAATATTTTATCCTGTTAGTGAGGTTGTCACGTGGAGAGATTTCTAATTTGTCCATTAATAATGTCGAGCCTTGACGTCGAAAAAAGCCAGCAATACTTTTATGGTGATTTTCAATGCATACCAGTTGGTATTTCATGATGACAAGTATTAAGATATAAAAAAGATAAACAAAATGTGATGTGGCTTATATGGGACAGAGTTGGTATTTCATGATGACGGTATTAAGATATAAAAAGAAAATATGATGTGGCTTATATGGGACAGATGTGGAGAACTCGAGCCCCATCCACGTGTTAGATGTGCAACCTACTGACTGTGTCCAGGATGGATACTAGTCCGTTGTTGGGTTCATGGAAGTCATACTTAAGACAACAGTGAACTGGTGTAGATTTACACTAAGTTGTACACGACACACCAGAAAACAGGGGTGGGATTCACAGAAGTCATACACAACATACCGTACTCCGAGATGCTGTATCAGATGCCGGTATGGGATTCACGGAAGACATACCACCCAACATACGGTTGGCCTGTATGTTGTGGACATATCCTTTTTTTTCCTTGCACACACAGATATTCACACGCTCCCAAACACACTACACACATTCACTTCCCTATTCTCCATTTACACCCCTACAGCATACTATTCTTTCCTGATGTTATACTACAGCAAGGTGACCCCGAGCCTATTACATTATGCGGATACATTGACTGATGTATCTGTAGACCAATTGCTGCATGGTTACCTAAGATATCTAGTTCGTCTACTATAATGAAATCTACCCTAGAACTGCATATATAAAGTGCATAATTAGCCAAGAGTCCATTGAGTTGTAAGTTTTGATGAAGGCTTTACTCCTGGCATTATATATTGGTTAATCTGGCCGCCCAGACTTGCCAAATGCCAAGACTCTGCAACTTAGAAGCCAGAAGCGGAAGCGGAAGCGGGGGCAGGAACGGGGACGGGGGCGGGAGCGGGGGAACGCGACTACTGGAGCGGGGGAACGCGACTACTTAGAAGAATCCAAAGTTGGGAGCGTGGTGGGAGCGCACGACTACTTAGAAGAGTCTAAAGTTGGGAGCGTGATGGGAGTGTGTGCTAATAAAAAATTGTGTATATTAATTATTGTTATCAAAACTTATAAATACCTTAATATTTATTAGAATTTATAAAGTTCAGTTTGAAGTTAAAGAGAGATCGTTAGCATGTTGATTTTTTATGATGTCAAGATAAATAATCTTTACTTTCTTAGTAATTTGATAAACGTATATTACAAATCTTCTAACTTTCTACCCAAAATTTATGTCATCTTTTAAAATTATGGTCATATTATGAGAAGCGCTCATGTCGTCGAAGAAACGAGCTCCCGTCGCCGGAGAAACGAGCTTCCGTCGTCGGGGAAACGAGCTCCCAAGTAAGAACCGCCGAATCGAGGTTCTTACTGAGATTCGTTGACCTTTTAGGAGTTTCTGGCTTCTAAGCTCTGCAATGATGAATGAAATACTTGGAAAAAAAAAGCCCATGCTACGTAGGACTGAAGATTCGAGACTGACCTGATTGAAATCTCCAGTATGGTAGAGAACGACGGCTAGAAGGCTATAAGCTCCGGCTGTCATCCGATGGTAAGGACCACAAACTGCTATCAGCTTTGCTAGAGCCTATTTAGATACATATAGAGAGAGTAAATGAGAAAGAAATTTAGTGAAGCAAAAACATCTATGTCAATATTGCATTCAGGAAACACCTTGGTTCCGAAGCTGACTGCATCTTCAAGTTTGCCCTTATCAAGAGCAGTTTTGGATGATTCCAGAAGCTGTCGTCCATCTGCAGAGGAGCATGCAACTTGCTGCAAATGGTAGTATAGGGTGTAAGAAAATTCATTATCCCTCTAACAAAACCACCAGCATTGACATGAGCATACAATTTGCAAATATCACCTTATGTACAGGAACCAAACTTATAATATCCATTTTGTCAAATGGGTCTGCAGAATCCATATCAAAGTTTCTGGGTAACATTTCAATACCCACCTGCAGGATAAAGTTACTAGTGCAGTTTAACAGCCAAGTACATTGACAGATAATCAAAACGAGTGAAGATAAACTTATGGCACACTGTTACCTTATGGCATAATCCTCTTAGAATAGCGTACTTCCTAATATCACGGTAACTTGAAATACAAAGTTCCCAGTCATATCTTTTTTTCAAGAATACTACCAGCCATCTCCACACAATGGGATGCACATTTGGAGCAACTTTAGAAACTCCAGCATCGGGGACTCCAAGAAGTAAGTTGAGTGTTGCAGCTATCAGTGTAGCAAGATCTCCAGTATCAGAAACAGCAGCAATCACAGCTTGCAGAATATGCTTGAAAGCTCGTACTATCATCTCATGTATACAAAGTGACTGTACGTGGGACAGCTTCTCTGACAGCTTGACCTAATTTAGAAATCAATTATGATGCATGATTTAAATAACACAAAATTCTCTTTGTTTATGAGACTGGATAAGATGTAACATGAGTAACAAGTGTTCTTCTAAATGCCATTTCTTATTCGGGCACTATGTTCTTACTATAGTACAATTATTAAATTGCAGTAATTTTAACACTTAAGCTGTCACAACACGAATCCTAAAAAATCACACACAGACACCGTCACGCATCCCTTGAGATCGACACATATCTCAGATTGTGCAATTTTGGGAGTGTCGATACCTCCACTTATATGAGCACGTCATGGAGTACAATTGCATATCAAAGCCACATTCATGTCAACATGCAACAGGCGTGCCGTATACATGTCCTCTAAATAGTAAGACAACTCACAAAAGACTGAATAGTGCAAAAGACACTTTAAGGAAGTAGTTTTTTGCACTGTATCGGATGGCTATGCATGTCTTCCAAACAATGAAGTCTATTCTAGCAAGGGGAAGTAAATTGCCAGTACAGGGTATAAAGAACTTACAACTCTCCCCAAAGAACGCATTCGCAGGCCTCTAGTATGCATAAAATCCGTCAAAGTGCGTCCATCGACAGGTGAAAGCTCCAATGAACCAAAATCTGCAACCTGAAGCACATAACACAATACCATCATGATATCGTTTTCAGGGCAACAGAAAGATATACAAGGGAAATGTCTTATGCAAAAATCAAGCTTACCAATTTTGGGAGGGCAACTTCGTCGTAATATTTCATAGCCATCTCAGTTAATTCCTGTGGAGACTGTTCACAAGATATTATTCTCTATTTTTCAAAGAAGATTGCTATTCATATTCTTAGAATACCTATTGCAGGTGAGTTTAGATGCAGCATCCACGTGCATATATAAAAACTAGTTAGTGGCTTGAAAAGATGCAGTGATATTCAATTTCTATATTACTATTTAAGGATTGCAAAATGCAACATGGAATCTAGCATGCAAAGAATGGCGAGGCACTGTCCAATAATAAAAAATAAAGTTACTCGGCAAACATTCCATGTGACCAAAATCAGAACTGCAACTGAAACTAGCGTCAAGAGAGATCTAGATTTAAGAAGAGACCCATCACAACTATCAGATAGCTATCAGATAACTTGGATGAAGGAAATCATAATGTAATAAGCCTAAACCACCTTATTCCCATTAGTGGCAGCTACTCAAATCCTATGAGTCTATGATGTTAGTCAATTCACCTTTGTAAATCAGAAATACTACACTCAATTTTTTTCTTGTCACTTAGATTATTCAAATGGAACATCTTCCTGAGTGTCATATTAAATCCAGTTCACACAAACCAAAAATGGTTGGCAGTATATTACCTTTATCAGATAAAACATTCTGCTTACAAAATAAAACATCGTACAGGTCAATTACCATGGTATATTTAAAACGATTGTATAAAAGATAACAATACAGTTTTTTTCACACTTTCTGTACATACCTTGAGATGAAGACCTGTTTCAGATTCTTTTAACCTTGTAAATGCTGGATCAGGTAACAAATCTTTAAGCAAACATTCATTCTCTGTTACTTTAGATTCTTCCTTACATTCCATCAAGGAAGACTTGCTCTCCCCAACATTTACTTTGTCAGATAATTTTTTATTGTCAAACAAACCACTTTCTTCACTGGCATCTGATTGCTTCTTAGGGTTCCTAAGAATTTTAAGAGGTTTCCCAAGTCCTTCAACCTTGGTTTCAGTTCTAGACTTTTCACCTGTTTGCTTCTTATTTCTGTCACCAACATGTTTCTTGTCTTTCTCCGTGTTGCTTTGGTCCTGCAAATGTTGTATCCAGCAGGCACCAAGTTCCCATCTGATAAAAACTTTGCTGTCACTTTCATCTTCTTCAAGCTTTGCTAGACTCTCTCTTAACAAAGTCTCTGCAACAACTGGTGCTGTAGTGAGTTCCTCAAGCTTTGACCTTTGTATGTGATTCGATCTCATTTTATGTTCTGTTGAAGTTGTATGGCTTTTGTGAAGAAGCAACCTCAAACTGGAGTAACCAATAACTATTTCAGAGACAAATCTAATCATGTGATATAGATGCATATATGGAACACAAATACAAGCCCCTCACACAGTGCGTGATAACTACCTGTTTATGTTCAAAGCATTAGCTCCCCCTTCAGGTTGATCTGCAATATCAACTGTTCGTAAGGGAAGATCCATGTTACTTTTATCATATTGTTTTACTTTCACGACTGCAATGTATCCACAATATCTCACATTGATGACACCCAAGGTGGCAACGTCCTGCACATTCAACGAGTTTATTCTTCAAATTTTCTGAGAAATTCTTTAAAATTCAGGACTGAAGAAAAATATATTTCCGTCCAAGGAAATGATAATAAGAATTCTGTTGTAAGTTGTAAACAAGAAGAGTTTGTTTTACATGGGCAGTCGTATTCTCGTCAGCAGTAATGCCTTTCAGTACATTTCTCTCAACGAGATGTTTCCAGTCCATTCCTGTTGTTTTGTTCCCATCTATCTTTGTATCCATCTTACAGCTAGCATCTGAAGAGTCCCTTGTGACAGTGACGCTAAGATCCCCTATTGTCTCAATGTGCAAAATTTCATTCTTATCCAGCGAAGATCCAACACACTTATTCTCCATGACATGTCGCACAGCTGCAATCGCTCTAAAGATTGCAACATCTACAAATAAGCTATGAAGCAGAAAAGCTTTCCTGTCTCGTATCTGTCTCTCCTCAGCAGTTTTACAAGGCATGGATGTCAGAAACTGAAACTCATTAGCCCAAGGTATCATGTCACTTTTTCCATCCCTACCCCAACCACCGCCATTTCCTCCCCATGTCTCGTCCTCTGTGGGAAGGCAAGGCATTGATGATGGAGATTGAGCAACAAATGGAGGAACAAGCCAAGTGTTGGCACGAAATCCGTAAGGAAGGTTGCCAAACTACAAAATAATAAAGGAGTTCTTAATTTGATGTGATCTGGTCATAGAGTAAAGAAACAACCAAGTAGAGATAACTGGGGATTAAGAAAACTATTTGACATAAAGCATGTTAAAGTTAAAATGTAAAGAGTGTGATTCATCACAATCATGTCGCGTGATGTGAGTTCAAAATTGAAGATAAATAAGCCCAAAACGAATGAGAAACTATTGACACCACGATTACTTCATACTGACCTTATTACGTTCCAAGAACGCCTTCATTAGGTCCTCATAAGCCTGAGATTAAACACGAAAGTAAGCAACATTTCTAGAAACACAAAAATAGCCATAACAATAGAACTAGAACTTGACCTACATAACAACCAACCAAAGTTCAATATGTATTATATGGCTATGTTTGGTGTCCCCAAAGTGATACCAGAACTCCAAAAAAAAAATGTATTCTCGAAAAGGTGAAAGTTCTATTTTATTTAATGGGATTGAAATGTTTTTTTTCCACACTTTTTATCCAAACAAACATGAAAAGTCTCATTAAAGTTCAAAAACTTGTGGGTTTTCACACTTCTATTTTTAGAAGTGTCCCAATGCAACGAGGCTCCCACTTGTGCAAGTTGCTTGGGGAGGGTCAAGATGCAAGCAACCTTACCCCAATATGTATGGGGAGCCTATTTTCACGGCTCGAACCTGCATACTCTGGGATGCAAGCAACAAACCTTAGCATCTCGTCAAGCGATTCCCTCAACTTATATTTTTAGACGCGTAACTCGATCACTTCTCGTGCACTTAGAAGTAGGGCTGCAAATGAGCCAAGCCGTTCGCGAGCTGCTCGAAGCTCGGCTCGATAAAAGTTCGTTTGAGCTCGGTTCGTTTACTAAACAAGCTGAGCTCAAGCTTCATTTTCGAGCTCGTTTAATGAACGAGCCAAGCTCAAGCTTAGATGTACTCGGCTCGTTTGAGCTTGCGAGCTGGCTCGTTTATGAGCTTGCGAGCTGGCTCGTTTAGAAGTTTGTTTAGGAGCTTGTTTAGAAGCTCATTTGTTCTTTGTTGAAATATATATATATATATATATATATATATATATATATATATATATATATATATATATTTGTGCATTATATATTTATATGTTCTTAATAATTGATATTAAGGAATATATAATGCACATATATATATATATATATATATATATATATATATATATATATATATATATATATATATATATATATATTTGTGCATTATATATTTATATGTTCTTAATAATTGATATTAAGGAACTTTTTTAATTAAATTTTTATAAATAAATTGTTCATATTATAGGTACTTGAACTCAAACCTAAGTAAATTGAAATCGAGCTCGTTTAGCTTGAAATCAAGCTTAATGAGCTTGAAATAAAGTTGAGCGAGCTTGAAATCAAGCTTAACGAGCTTGATTTTGAGCTTATCGAGCTTGTTTATCAAGCTTGAATCAAGCTTGCTTATCAAGCCAAGCTCGAGTTCAAACCAAGCCAAGCTCAAGCTTAATATAAACAAGCGCAAGCTCTAAAATAAAAAAAAAATTATCAAGCTCGAGCTCGATTAATTCTATTCAAGCCAAGCTCAAGCTTACAAAAGCTTGGCTCAGCTTGGCTCGTTTGCAGCCCTACTTAGAAGCTTGTTTTTGGGCGTTTTTATCACATTTGAGTTCCCAAACATACCATACCGACACCAACACTCCGAAAAACACACCAAGACACGCCAAAATCAATGCCGTGCCACAGAGATTCGAAGCGAGCCAAAAAAGTGGTCCTTACGCTATTGAACGCCCTGCTGAGCTGCCGCAGCAGGTCGACGAGATCGTGGCAGAGCAGCCTCTGCTTCCCGACGCTATAAAACCCCTTCTCGCAGGCCTCCACTATAACCAGCTTCCCACTGCACAGCTTCACCTTCAAAAATTCACCACCACCACCACAAATTTTAACACAAACCCCCCTCAAACTCCCAAATTTGCAACTCGCTAAAAGAAACTTACTTCGAGAAAGAACAGATGGTCCGCCGACGGCTTCTCCCCCTGCCGTATCTTCGCCGCCCTCTTTATAGCTTCACAAAATTGTGCCATCAAAGCATTAGTACCGAAACTGCAAAACAACAAAAATAAGAGGGACTAAAGTGCAAAAAAGCAAAAAAAAAAATTTTACATTGGATCGGTGGGGTGAGATTGGAGAGGGAGAAGAATTGGTAGAACGCTCCGAGCTTCGGACACGCTCCGTTCATCTCCGCCTCGATCTCCGGCGGGACCTCCTTCGCCACCGGAGCGGCGGCGCTCTTGTGGGCCCCGTCGCCCCCGCTGGCGGGAGTCTTAGCGGGTGCGGGTTTGGGACCCGCATCGCCGAAGAAGGAAGTGCAGGCGACGATGTCGAGGAGGCGGCGCACGTGACCCACCGCCCGCTCCTCGTCGTAGCCTTCTGCAAAAAAGAGAGGAAATTTTGCATTTTAGGGGTCGACTTTTTGTTGGGAAAATATTCACTTAAGCTCCTTTGATTTGATGAATTTGAGGCTGAAATGGAGAGGAGAGGGGGGAAGAATGTAAAGTTTACCTTCGACGAGGGTTAAAATGCAAGGTTTCAAAGCGGACACGTCCACCGTGTCCTTCAGCCGGGGCCCCCTCACCTGCAACAACAGAAATTTCAGTCAGTACTTTTTTTTTTCTGCAATTAATACTTTTTGTTTGGTACTTTTCATATCAGTTCCTTAATTTCATAGTATTTGGATAAAAGGACCCCCACTAAAACAATAATCCGTTCTTGTTTTAAAAAATCAGACCGGAGATCTGGATCGGATCACACCGTTCAACAAGTTGTTTCAACTACTTGGTTAATCTAAGTGGTTTAAGTTTAATCTCTTATGAATATTAATTTTTACCAAATTATTCATTTATAACCGATTTTTGAAAAAAATAGTGGGTCAACACTGAATCGAATCGAAAAAACTACGAGTTCATGAGTGAATCGGTCGGTTCGGTCCAATTTTTAAAACACTGATCCAAATTACTTTTCTATTTCTCCTACTCCATTCCGAATCCATTAACACTAGAAGAAATTATTAGATGGTCCCGGCTCACCACGTGGCGAGGGTGAATGGTGAGCCCGGCCAATAATTAAATAACACTTGGCATAAATATTTTAAAAAATATTTTAAAATAATATAAAAAAAATTTACTTCATATAAAATTAAAAAAAAAATAGTTGTTTTTTTTTCAAAACTATTATAATTTTCTTTTGATAATGGCTTAAATCTTAAGTGAGCTTTTTTATTTTTAAGCCAAGTGTCATTTAATTATTGGTCGGACTTACCATTCACCCTCGTCACGTGGTGAGCCGGGATCATCTAATAATTTTTCTAACACTAGACTTGTTAAGTGGGTCGGTCAGGCCGCACTAATTTTGGATGGGTCGAATCAGACTTGAGCCAGACCTATCGAATCCAGACATTGCACATTGCAACGGATCGGAGCTAAAGGTAAATAAAAAAAAAATTAGCACAACACGACACATGATCCACGAAACGGTAGGCTTGTGGCCGGTTTGACTGAATTAATATACCAAGGCTCTAATCTTTTAAATATAATTTTAGGGTGGTAATTAATATACCAGATGGGACACATCCATCTCATGGTAAGTCATTAGTTCTGAAATTTGAATGTTTGAAAAATTATCAATATTAAAATAATATATAGGAAACAAATTGTAAAACCAAGGTCAAATTCAGACAGGCTTTAGGACGGTCGAACTGGGCCTTGGGTCGAATTGTGGCTCTCTTATGGGCCAAAATATGAGATACAACATGTTCCGATACTGGATCGGCCTATTTCAGATTTATGATTAATCAGATCGGATCGGTATATGGACAAGTTTTTTAGATCAAGCTCGTGTCCGGACTGGGCCATCCCAATTAACAGGTCTAATTATCACACATTCAAAACCGTTTGCAATAGCTTATCAAGTAAAAGAAATTGGAAGGAATTTATAACTCCATTTGTTAATAATCTAGGACTTCTAAGAAACTAACGATAATTTAGGTACTTAATTTGAAATATTAATAGAGACGTTAACCAGCATTCCACCCATCAGACAATCAGCAAACGTTTCAACCATCTGTCACTACTCAGGACTATTTGGTTTCTGTTTGAGATGTATCCTTTGCAGTTTCTTGGCAAATAAAATTGCGTTATTTATTAATAGGGCTCAAATAATAGTTAATATTAGAATTTAAGTCTTTAGATTGTCCAACGTTAATATTTAGATCTCCAAATCACTGTTCATCCAAACACTAACGTTGGACAATTTCGAGACCCACTTTCTAATATCAACGATTATTTGAGACTCTATTACTAAATATTCTAATAAAATTTGAGTAATTTTATTCATGCCTTCAAATTGTTCATCAAAATTATTTCTTAAGGTCTACTTGGGTTGAAGGTTAACAGAGTTATGTGAGAAAAAATTAAATGAGAGACAAAAAAAAAAAATTGACTTATTTTCCACTTGGATTACCCATATTAAGGGTGCACCCCACAGTTTTGCAAAAATGTAAGAGTTCTTCCACTTTGGACGGAAACCTTCAAGAACGGACAGTCAACAAATTTGGCAAAAAAATTTTGACGAAAATACCCCTCCTATAATTTCTTCTTTCTCCCTCAACACCCCCCCCCCCCCCCCCCCACACACACACACACACCTCCTCCTCCCCGGACAGGCTGCCGCCGGTGCCGCTACTCGCTCCCACTCCCCCTCCACGCCACCGCCTCCCCCTCCCCTTCCCCGCCACCGCCTCCCCTCCCCTTCCCCTCCCCGCCATCGCCTCCCCCCTCCCCCTCCCCGCGTAGCAGCGACGGCGGCAGGAAGAAGCAGCAGCGGCGGCTGCGACGACTCGCCCCCGCTCCCCCCTCCACGCCACCACCTCCCCCCTCCCCTCCATCGCCTCCCCCTCCCCTTCCCCGCCACCGCCTCCCCCCTCCCCTCTCCCCCTCCCCACGTAGCAGCGGCGGCGGCGGCGGGAAGCAGCGGCGGCGGCGCGTAGCAGCGGGGAGGGGAGTAGCAATGGGGGCAAGCGATTGGGGGAGCAGTGTGCGGCGGCGGCGGCGGTTGTTGCGAGAGGGGGGGGGGCGGCCGGAGGGGGGGGGGCAGTGGCTGCGGAGGGGAGGGCGGGCAGCGGCGGGAGGGAGTGCAGTGGCGGCGGGGAAGGAGGGGGTTGAAAGACGAGGAAGAAAAAATTAGGAAAGGGATATTTTCGTCAAATTTTTTGGGTCAAAGCTGTTGACCGTCCGTTCTGGACGGTTTTCGTCCAAAGTTGGGGGAAACCTTACATTTTTGCAAAATTGTGGGGTGCACCCTTAATATGTGTAATCCAAGTGGGGGGTAAGTTAAAATTTCTCAAATAAAAACCATATTTGATTTGAGGGTGAGTGTTTAGAAAGAGAGGTTATAAAGGGTTAAGTGGCGGTTTATTTAATCATCTATTGTCTATTTTTTCCAACCTTCAAATAAGAGGATTAACCGGAGATATTGAGTAACATTATTTTTAAAAAGTCATAAATATTTTTATTTGTCATAAAAAAAAATTATTATTTTTTTATTGCTTTTAATATATTGCTTTGTAGTTTTCTCATTTGTGGAGATATTTTGAAAAGTTCTAATTAAAATTTCAATCAAATTAAATTTTTTTTTTCCCTCGGTCAAAGCAGACCCTTACATATTGTTTGAGAAGGTAGGAAATGTGAGAAATAAAAAAAGTTGAGAAAAAGTTGGAAGGAAAATGATAAGTTACGACGTTTGGGAGGGAAGATGAGAGGGAAATGGAATAGAGGAATATGAGGGGAAAAATTAGGTGAGCCCCATTAAAAAAAAAACTTCTTCCAAAAGTAGAAGAAAAAATGGAAAAAGGTGAGAGAATTTTTGAAAATTTACCTAATCACCCCTCAAAAAGCTAACATAAATTATGATTTAAAAAAAAAAACTAAATAGTGATTATATCTTCCTCCCACAAACAATCAAAAATTTATTAATTACTTTTTTTCCTACTTTTTTGTGATCCAAACGAGTGAAGGAAAAATGAACTTTACCATTTCACTCTCCTTCAATAGTTTTTTGGCTTAAATTTTCCTTTCCCTTTCAAGAAATGTTTCCAGAGTCCAGACACATCATTAAAAGCTCTGTTTGGTAAAGTGGAAGTGTTGTGAGGGGCGGGTAGAAATTACACTTTTGGAAGAAGTTTACATATATGTAGTGTTTGGTTCATTTTGGAAAGTGAGGAAAGTTCAAGCATTGAATGTCGCCCCAAACAAAATTCGGTTCATTTTGGAAAGTGAGGACAGTTCGGTCATCCTTCTCTTTGGATGTGTGTAGGAAATTTTAAATTTATTTTTTTAATTTGTTTATAATCTAAAATAGTATTTATTTAATAATATTGTTTCGCTAATAATAAATTTTTATTCTTAACTATGGTAAATATTAATATTATTTTTTGTATTTTATTTGGATTGAACTTTTCTACTGATTTTTATTCTTTTGATTTGGAATGAATATTTTGAATTTCAATTTGAACCAAATTATTTTTTGATTTGGCTTTAGATTATATAATTATTAGTAATTAACTTGTAAAAAAATAATTAATTAGTTTACAAAAATAATAAGTTAAATAAAATTATTCTATTACTATCAATTATTAGTATTTAGTAATTATGTTAATTTGTTAAACTCATTATTTAGTACTTACTATTACTGTTGCTCTAATTTAGTTAAGATAATTAATTATTATTTGAATAATATTTTTATTTACATTATATAATTAGAATAATTAATTAGTAAACCAAAAAATGATTATCGTTTAATTGTACTATTCATCTTTATTTGTTAAATAATAATAATAATAATAATAATAATAATAATATATTCTTCCATCTTTTACTTTCTCACTTTTTATTCTAACCAAACACATTTGTTTTATAAAGAAGGCTAAGAAAGTGCATGGATTCTCATACGCTTTCTATCTTTAAAGTGCAAATCCAAATATTCCTCCACTCATGGTTTATCAAACATGTCCTTACGTGACATGTTAAATAGCATTATGTGTCATCTAACATGACAGCTGACATAGCAAATTTTAATCCAAAAAAATTAATTATTCCAACTTTTTAATGTTAATATTAATATTAATATTAATGTCAATTTTAAAATTTATAATGTCAGCTGTCATATCAACCGTCATGTCAGCTGCCACACAAAGAGAAATAGTTTGGAAGAACACTATAAAGGGATGAACAGCATTATTCATAAAATTTGTTTGATTCTTAGCATTTCTTGTTCTCATCATACAAAACACTGTTAAAACGTACAAAAGAAAATCAACACTATATATTTAGCCAGTTGGACTGGAGGATTTGCCATTTCAGACATAAATCAAATTAGCCTTTATCGATCCATGTCAAGGATCTTTAGAAACAACTAAACGTTTTATTTTAAGTAGCAAACGTGAAATGGTGTCATTTTTTGACCAAGTTTGTATAATAAAAACGACAGACGTGTGCACCAAACATATTTGTGTATGCGGTTTCAGAAAATTTTTTTAGGCTTAATTGTACTTTGATATCCTCAACTATTTTCGTTTTTCAACTTACTACTTCAATTCTTTTTTTTTTCTTTTCAAGTTGATATCCTGAATTTTATTTGGACAATAATGTTCCTGCCTAAAATTCAAAACTACCCTCCATCCCCGCGCCTCCCTTCGGCCCCAACCCCTCCCCCCTCCCCCCCCCCTTCGGCCACAACCCCTCCCTCCCCACCCCTCCCACCCCCCCGGCCCCCGTCCCCCCTCTGGCCAGCCGCCTCCGCCCCACCCCTCCTCCGTCCTGCCCGCAACAACCCCCACCTCCGCCCCCTTCCGGTGCCCCCCTTCAGCTCCCAGCAGCAGCCCCCCCCCTCCGGCCACCCACCCTCCTCCCGCCGCCCTCCTTTTCCGCCTCCACCGGAGAGGGAGGGGGGGGGGGGGGGGGGGGGGGGGGGGGGGATCGCCGGAGAGGGGTAAGGGGACACGAGGAGAGAGAAAGAGGGAGCCAGGGATAGTTTGGAAATATTTTAGATTTTAGGTATTAAGTTGAAAAATTAAAATAGTTGAGGGTTTCGAGTTGTTGAGTAAAAAAGTTTATGATATTGAGTTAAAAAGTAAAAATACAATTAAACCTTTTTTATATAATAAAAATGATAAACATCCTATTTCAAATAGAAATTAAACTATTTTCAAATGTTGGCTGGCTATTGATGGTGGTGTTGAGATCTCAAGTAGCCTAGCGTGCCATCGACAACGGACACAAATGGTGACCTACTACCGACCCATTAACCGTCTTTTTAAGTACAAGCTGTATAAAGCAAGCTAAGGTCCACCGACCCACCTAGCGTCAACCTTATGTTGTTTTCATTCCGAGGGATAATTTTCTTATATATTCTCTCTCTCTCTCTCTCTCTCTCGGTTTTCTTTAATTGTTCTTGTCGGCTAACGAGTTCACTTCGAGCGTACAATTCATCGGTCGTTCGGACGCATACATACCTCGTGCGACAGGGAGTAGCTCGTCACGTAGCAAGTGACGGTGTTCACGCCCAGCAACCTCCGCACGTCGATGATCTTGTCGGTCGAAATTCCCTACAACAAACATAAACACGAACAAAGAACCAGATTAAATTTTTTTATACGTACGTATATACGTTCTCTGTCCGACAGACAGACTTGAATATATAAAAGTGACCATACTATGACTACATGAGCTGGCTCGCTAGCTCCGATTGGAGGCCGAGATTCTTAACCGATAAGAATTTTTGCCAGGAACTCCACAGAACTGGTAAATTCTATACATGCATAGATATTTAGTGGATACACATATTATGCTGAACTTTCTCTTCACACCATCTTACTGTTCTTTACATGCTTAATTAATTACTCTGGGTTTAAAATTTTCGAAACAAAATTTTTTTTACATCAAGTAAAAAGATTAATGTTAATTTGTCGAAACAGAACAATACCTTCAAGATAACTTGAGATTCGTCGGGGAGGTTTATGGTGATGTCCATCGCCACTGGAAGAACTATATATATATATACACAAAATTTAATCAAAGTATATATAATCGATAGTCGATACAAACTCCAACAAGACTAAAACGGATAGCTTTTTATCCTGTCAGTATACTGCCAGTATACTATATACCTTTCTCATCTTTCTTCTTCTTTTCGCCTTTGGTCTTCCCGCCGCCGCGGCCGCCCTTCGGTGCCATTGTGCCTCTCGCTCTGATGGTACCGTGCGCGAAGCCTGAAAACAATATATGGTACTTATAGTTATGTATCCTTCTTTTTCTTTCATGGTGCAATGAATGAATATTACAAAGTTCCAAAAGCGAGTATTTGATAATGTTATAGATAAGGCTTTGGTGCAAATTAAACACAACCCATTAGAGATTAGTCAACTGCAACTTTCCGAAGTCCACCCCTATTAAACAAGCCAACATCCAATTGAAAAGAAGAGGTGATAGACTCTTAGACCAACTAAGAATACTTATATATAGCAATATGTATATTGTACACTTACACTCACCACAAGCAAACAAAGAGCTCCAAATGAATGAAGAGAGGAGGAGGAGGAGGAAGAAGAAGAAGAAGAAGAATAGCTATCTAGCTAATTGGTTTGTTGGTTTAGAATAAGAGAGAGGAAGAGTGGAAGTTGAGTGCCATTGGAGAAGTGAAGGGATGGATAGAGAAAGAGAGAGGAAGAAGCTGTAGAGAGAGGTGAGAGCATGATAAGGGAGGAAGGGCGGAGATTTAACGGTCAGATATGATATTGGCAGTTTATGACAGCCCCTTTATTCAGTGTATAAAAAAAAGGAAAATAACTAATAGTATTTACTATTTTCTTCTCTCTTGCTTACTTGAATTCTTTTGGATAATTTATCTTGTTTGGCAACCGGATTTTACTATTTGGATTTGGATTTGGAAATCCTCTAAATCCAAATCATGGATTTCAAGATTCAAATTCAACTTCAAATACAACTCCAACCAAACATAGGATTTGAATTTATGATTAATAATTAAATTATAGTCATGATCAATAATTAAGCTATTAATTAATTATGATTAATTATAATTATTATTATTTATAAAATTAATAATTAACGATTAGTAATTAACGATTAGTAATTAGTAATTAATATTTGACGATTAGTTATTATTAATTATAAAATTAATAACGAATGATTAGTTAATTTTTAAATAAATAACGATTAATAATTAAAGATTAATAATTAATAATTAACGATTAATAATTAATATTTAACAATTGATAATTTTTTATTAACGATTAATAATTATAAATTATAATTATTGATTAATAATTAATAGTTAATGATTAATTAACTACAAATTAAATATTCTAAAAATAGTAATTATACATTAATATTATTATGATTAGTATATTATTAATTAAATTATTATAAAATATGATTCTAATTGTGATTAAAATATTATTAATTAAGATTATAATAAAATAGTTATTAACAAATTATTAATTAATATTATAATAATACTAATAAATTATTAATATGATTATAACAAAATTAAATAATTAACTAATTAACTAATTTTTAAATTAATAATACTAAACATAGGATATGATTATTAATTAATATTATAATAATACTAATAAATTATTAATTAATATTATAATAGTAATATAATAATACTAGTAAATTACGATTATTAACTAATTAAAAAATTATTAATTAATATTATAATAATACTAATAAATATTAATTATGATTATAAAAAATATTAACTAATTAACTATTTTTTTAAATTAATTATACTATTTTTTTATTAATTAATAATACTAATAAAATAGTTAGTTTTTTTTATTAATTAACTAATTTTTAACGAAATTATTAAAGAAGAAATATTTTTAACGAAATTATTAAAGATTAACTAATTTTTAATTTACTAATTTTTAACAAAATTATTAAATAATAAATATTTTAACGAAATTATTAAAGAATAATTATTTTTTTCCTCCAAAATCCAACCAAATCCAAGTTTTTGATTTTGTCATACTTTCCATATCCAAATCCATCTCCAACCAAACATAGGATTTCATGGATTTGTCTCCAAATCCATAAAAATCCAAATCCCACCTCCAAATACGGTTTACCAAACACACCCTTAGTGTATATAAATAAATCTTTACTTGTTGAATACTAGTCTCTATGTATTTGGGGACAAGGACCAAACTAATCATCTACTTTCTATCTTCCGAATTTTTTCAAACCTTTGAAACAAGCAATCTACATCCGAATATCTTATTATGCACAACTCGAATACACTCTTCCAAATACTATCTCAATTTCAGTAATATCGATTAAAGTTCGACCAAGTATAATTTTGCTTTCATTTCATCCTCAAGAACTCATTTGATTTCACCGAAACACAGGTTCATCATCAGTCATCAACTTTCTTCTGTATTAGAAGATCAGATCCAACATGTTATTCAATTCATTCACTCAATCAACGATAATTCTATCGATCAATCCATATGACATTAACATCAATAACCAAGTATTCAACCTATGCAATCACCATGTTACCTCGAATGAAATTGATCAAAATCCAAGTCTATTCCACTTCAACGATTCCACTTCCATCAATACTTCCTCCAAGCACGCGATTTAAAATCGCCTGTCAGCTCGCCATTAATGTTTCATCCAGCACTTTTACTTGAGTATTACTAATGAGACAAACCATCGAAATACAATTGATACGACTAGTCCTGTACCATCTTATTCTTTTGATTGTAAGTCATCTATCCATAAAACAACTAATATCCAATTTCATCGTCCATTCTAATCCTATCAATCATCAAAACTGTCACAATCTGCACCCACTTTTCGGGATGCGAGTGCGTACGCAAGTCCAGCCTACGCCGCGGTATCGGCGGTAGTACGCTGTCTAGCCTGCAATAAAACAAGTGCTCAGAAATAATAACTTTATTTGCTCATTCAGAAAATTAAAGAAACATAACAATATTTACATGTTTTACATTTGAAGAAAAATGCAATACCTCACAATGTTGAATCAACACTTCTATCTAAGTAGTCTTCTAGGGTTTTGGCCTTCAATTACACCCGTATCTCCCACTACCAAAATACAGTCAATTAGCGACGACACATTAGCAATGGATTCTTTCCGTCGGCGTTAGCGACGGATTTGCGACAAATAACCGACGGAAGTACCGACGACAAATCGATATATTTTTAATTTTATTTTAAGGGGAAGAAAATGTCGCGCGTCCGTCAGTAGGGCGTCGGAGACATAGCGACGGATATGTGGCCGTCGCTATGCAGTCGACTATTTGGCAGAAATTGTTGGGAGAAGTGGCGGGACAAATCTTCGACTACGTAGCGACGGATAATCCGTCGGCAAGTATCCAACAGAGCGACGGACGGATATTACCGTCGCTAGTCCGTCGCTAAATATACGACCCAGACTTAAATTAAAACGACGGAGGAAACTTTTCATTCCTCCCAAATTTCACTCTCTCTCCTCTCTCTCTCTCTCCCGCGGCTTCGGTAATCGGCGACATCCTCTCCTCTCTCTCTTCCGAAGGGAATCCCCTCTCTCTCTCTCTCTTTCTCTCTCTCGCGATGGTCGGAGGGGCAGCGGGGACGGCGGGCGCGTCGGGGGCGTCGTGGGCTGGGGGCCGACGGGGGAGGCGTTGGCTGCAGGGATGGGGGAGGCGGGGGGCTGGGGGGGCTTGTGGGGGAGGCGTTTGGCTGCGGGGGCGCGGGGGAGGCGTTTGGCTGCGGGGGCGCGGGGGAGGCGTTTGGCTGCGGGGGCGGGGGCTGGGGGGGCGGGAGGGGGGGAGGTTGGCTGCGGGGGCGGGGGAGGCGGGGGCTGGTGGGGTGGAGGGTCGGCTGGAGGGGGGCATTAGAATAGGAGGATCAGGAATAGGTAGCTGAAGCAAAAGATAATTTTGATGCATCCTCTCACATTTCATAGATACAAGCTTACATACATTTCGTAGATACAAGCTTACATAAATATATATATATATATATATATATATATATATATATATATATATATATATATATATATATATATATATATATATATATATATTGGTTTGGGGTTGTTCTTAAGTCAACTCTAGTAAGTATGCATACTTTCATACATAGAATATTATATTCCTATATTTCGCGGTAGTCGATGTTTGGCGTAGTCATGTTCTTTTGGAATTCCTATATATCTTACAGGCGTAATCATGAATGTGGTTATCGATGTATTCGTAGGTCGTGTAGCTTGAGCACGTGTAACATAGTCGTGTAGCTTGAGCACGTGTAACATAGTCAGCTCTTGGAGCATGAGTCATGACGTGACAAGCTATCTCGACACAAACTTTGGGGTTAAATATTTAACCTTGTTATTTGTGGCTAGAACTTGTATTTGCTTCCAAACAAAAATTCCCTCTGCACAAATATACATTTTGTTGTTATAGTGTCCAAATACACACGATCTCAATACTTCAGTCCCTCTTGTTGAAACCGAGTCATCACTATAACCAATTGGTTGCCTGCCTATTGATTGTTTCCAATAATTTTTTTTTGGAATCAAGGTGATAGAATAGAAGCACTTCCCTTCTGAACATTCTTGGCACAAGTATAACTTGGAATTCTCTTGAGACAAGTGAAACGTTCTTGGTGTTTTCCTTTTGGCACAATAGTTTTGGTTCCAGTTCCAGTGTACATGAATATGAATTTGCCAAACCCCTAGCATTTCAGAAGAGAAGTTTCATTTGTATGCTTGTTAATTAGTACTTCCTCTCTAATGTAGGGATTTGGTACCTTAGTATTAACTGATGTAACTTTTCTTTGACTGTTTAAAGGCTTATAGATGGAACTTAGTCTTAGCTGCTGCAACTTTTGTTTTTGATGATTGGTACTCTATGGTACTTTTTTACTACAGCTCATGAATTATACAACTTGTAACTTGGTTGCTCTTGGTTGCTCTTGTTTTCAAAATCAATCTCTTGAATTGGTCTTTCAAACATTGACCTTGCTCTTGGTTGCCCTTGTTATCAAACGCATCTTTGCTAATCACTTTCATGTAGTAAAAGTTCAGGCCACCTCCATATCCTGATCTCCACTCTTGAGCCTTGATGATGCATGATGCATCTAGGCTTCTACTTTGATTTAAGGATTCCGATTGGTTCTTCCCCATTTGGTGTTAGCTTGTTGAAGCTGTTGGTAAAATTTGCTTCAGCTTATGAGTGTACCTTTTACAAAAATACTGGTAGCAGTTTCTGAACAAATGCTTTTCTATTTTTTTAAATTAAAAGGCAATGTTTATCGGTTCCGGTATCGAACTATCGGTATCGGACTATCGGTATCGGTATCCGTATCGAACTATCGGACTATCGGTATCGGTATCGAACTATCGGTATCGCTAGCGGACTATCGGACTATCGGTATCGAACTATCGGTATCGCACTATCGGTATCAGTATCACACTATCGGTATTGGACTATCGGTATCGGTATCGGTATCTCACTATCGGTATCGGTATCGAACTATCGGCCTATATACCAGCGGATCCACCAGTTACATGATTATATACTAATTCTGTTTAGTTTGTCTTACGATACAGATTTTCATATCCAATCTGTGATGGATCGTTATTTCGTTGATCGTACATGGATGTACAAACGACAACACGAGAGCAGAATAGGTGTGAGTGACGATTTTCAGGCAGGCGTGGAAGTGTTTCTTAAGTATGCCATGAGCAAAGCTCAGTATATGGACGGTAACAAAATCAAGTGTCCATGTCGTAATTGTCGCAATAGACGTTACGAAGAAGTGGTGAGTGTAAGAGATCATTTGACCCGTAAGGGTTTCATACGTGATTACGGCCTGTGGTCATCGCAAGGTGAACTATATGCGGAAAGATAGGTTACGAATGCTGCTACTTATGCTTTTGATGATAATGCTGCAATGAATTTTGTCGTCGAAGACGACGAATGCTCTGTTGATTATGGAGACCTGTAGAACCTTGCACGAGATATGGTGTACGATGCGACATGGCCTAATTTTGATCCGGAGGATCCTAATCCCGAGGCAAATGAGTTCTATAATATGTTTCAGGATGCATAAACTTCTTTATATCCTGGTTGTGAGCCTCATTCCGTACTGTCAGTGACGATGCGGTTGTTGAACATAAAGTCCGATTTTAACTTGCCATAAACTTGTTATGATCGGATTATACAACTAATCAAGGAGGTGTTACCGAAGGAATAAAAAAGCTTCTAAAAAACTTCTACAAGTCGAAGATGATGGTCCGACAACTGGGACTGGATACGAGAAGATAGATTGTTGTCGCAACGGATGCATGTTGTACTACAAGGAGAAAGAGGATATAGAAAGTTGTAGCTTCTGTAATACAGATTGTTACAAGCCAGTCAGGGAAAAAGAAAAGTCAACTAGAAAACGACATCCTTACAAGTATATGCATTACTTGTCGATCACGAAGCGCTTGCAGAGGATGTATATGTCTCAGAATACAGCAGAACACATGACGTGGCACAACGAAGAAGGCACAAAGGACGATAGAGAATTGTCACATCCTTCGGATGGAGAGGCGCAGAAATATTTCGATTTGCGTCATCCAGATTTTGCTACAGAGCCTAGAAATGTACGTCTGGCGCTATGTTGTGATGGCTTCGCCCCTTTCGGGCAGTCGGAATCTCAATATTCCTGCTGGCCGGTCATTCTGACCCTTTACAATCTGCCACCATGTATGTGTATGAAGACTCCTTATATGTTCTTGATAGCTATCATACCGGGTCCCAAAAATCCGACGAAGAATATCGATATATATTTACAGCCGTTGGTGGATGAGCTGAAACAGCTGTGGGAGATCGACGTCGCGACCTATTATATTTTCAGGAAACAGAACTTTCAGATGAGAGCTTCACTGATGTGGACAATCAATGATTTTCCTGCATACGGTATGCTGTCGGGATGGAGTACTCACGACACCATGTCTTATCCGATATGCATAGAAAATAGTAAGGTGTTCCGCCTTAAGCATGGAGGAAAAACTTCTTTCTTTGATTGTCATCGTCAATTTCTGCCCGCGAGTCATCCTTGGAGAAAGAACAAGGACGCGTTCAGAGCTGGAAAACAAGAATTTTCTCATCTGCCTGCCAGATTGTCGGAATACGATATTTGGGAAGATGTAAAGGACTTGCCCACTGTAATAGAAGATCCATCGAAAAATTATGTCGATGGGTTCGGACAAAGCCATAACTGTTCGTGCTGCTGGTGGTGGTCGTGGTGGTGGTGGTGGTAGTGGTCGTGGTCGTGGTGGTGCTGGTGGTCGTGGTCGCATTCAATCTTCCCGGTACGTGACCCCATCCGGCGAACCCGACCCGGAGAGTACCCCGGGCACAGACGCATCCCGCCGTCGATCGACAACTTCATCGAGGCATGAGTCCGGATCTGCTAGCGAATCCGTTCCGCTATCGGACCCACCAGCGGATCCACCAGTGGATCCACCAGTTACTGCACAGTGGGCCCCGGAGTACCCCCATACTCGGTTCTATCCGGTTACTGGAGAGTACATACGTGGACCCGCAGATCCTCCGACGGCACCAGAGAGGCCGAGAGGCCGAGAGGCGAGTTCCGACGAGAGCTATAGCCCGCGGGGACCTCGTACGTAAATTTAAGATAATTTATTAAATTTCTTTCATTTATTCAAGTTAATAATCCAGTCGTTGCTTCTTTGTAGGTTTTTTTTCCATTTAATGTTGCCAGGGCTCTTGGAGAAATTATCAGGGGTAACTTCCATGGTCCCTATCTCAACTTTTCGTCGGTGCTCCCAAACTTGAAGTACGTCTGGCTCGACGAGTTGAGGGTATATATCTATATCTTCTGGTTAATTATTAGTTACTCTTTAATCAACAATTTTTTTAAATTACGTGATAATTGAATTTGTATGTTAGACGACGTTCTGGTGGCCCCCCATCGCGAGGACGCGATCCGCAGGACCTACAGAAGTGCTACCTCGAAAAAGATACGGGATATGATTCATGACCTGAAAATGGGGGCAGACGAGGCCGAATTGGATCCGGCAGGAGTATTATGAGGAGCTCTTAGATATGATATATACTCCTGCCTACAAGGAGAAATCGGAGAAGGCGAAGGCGAACCGACGGGCCGCGGGACTTCATACGAGGGGATCAAGGTCCCACGCAGCGGCGCTTGCAGATCTGGTGAGATACTGCAATTTTATTTCACTATCGAATTCGGTATTATTAATATACGGAGTTAATTAAATTCTACGAAAATTTCGTATACAGACCCAACGGGCGGTGAAGGAGGGAAGGGCACCAGAATCGGTCACCATGTACGATGTGTTCCAGTATACGCACAAGAGACGGAAGGACGGGACCTTCGTCGACGATAGGGCCAAGAAGACTGATGTAAGTACTTATTTTTATGATATTTACGTTAGAATTAAAAGTATTCAGACTATAACTTAGATAAACTTACGATTCACACTATAACTTAGTGAAACATAGGATTTAGATTACAACATAGATAAATCTTATAGTATAAACATATTCATTTGATAGGCTGCGTATCGTGATGCCCTTAATCGGGCTCAGTCAACTACTGCCGAGGATGTCGGAGAAACGACGCCCGCCCGGACGCCCTCTTCTATGGCCGCTCGCAACGACTTGTTCGTAGATACCGTCGGCGGCTTTAAGAAAGGACGCCTGTACGACGTCGGCTTCCTAGGAGAGTTGCACATGACGACTCAGAGATTTCTACCGACACCGCTTCCTCCCGTAGCCCCGACAGACGATTATGCGAGGTCGCAGCTTGTGCAGCTGCACGAGGCGATGTCGTCCTTACGGGAGGAAATAGCCACGTACTTTCTGCCTCCGTCTGTTTGCTGTCGGTCCGTCTGCTGCTGGTGCGGGGTCCGTCTGCTACTGGTGTCGGTCCGTCAGCTGCTGGTCCTTCTTCCGTCGGTCATCTTTCTTTCAACCCTGCTGCCCCTCTGGTACTGCCTCCGACTGTGACGGCACTCCTTGATCTCATGTCGCCAGAGCAGCTACGCCGACTTTCGGACAGTGTCTTCGACGGATTGCCGTCGTACCTAGTAGAGCACTATTATCGTCGGTCGCAGGAGGGATTACCACCACCGGACAATCGAACTCCTCCTGCTCCTTGAAGTACTGTATAAGAATAGTTTTTAAATTTGGAATATTTGTAAAAATTTTGGATTATAACGACGGATATTAGTTTACGATTTCAGGATAATTGGTGTCTATTTTATATTGGTTTGGATTATGCATGTTTATGATTATATATTGATCTATGTGAATCTTTGATAATTTGTGTGCATTATATTCGTATGGGATTTATAATGGATTATATATTGGTCTCAGTGATTGTATATTGTGATTATATATTGGCCCGATGTTCGGATGTTGTGTGAACAGGGAAAGCTCTACAATTTTTTTTAAAAAATATCTCAGTTAGCGACGGACTAGTGACGGGTTAGCGACGGATAACATCAGTTTTCGACTACATGTCGACGGAATATTCGTCGCTAACTGGAGAATTGGAAATATTTCCAGTTAGCGACGGATCGTCGACGGCCAGCCGACGAAAAATCTTGCGTAGCGACGACTTGCCGACGGAATATCCGTCGGTAAGGTTCTGGTGGTATGAAGATGTATAGAAAGTTAGCGACGGATATTCCGTCAGGGATCCGTCGCCATGGTCGACAGATTCGCGTCTGTAGGATATGGAAAAATTATGACACGCTGTCATTTTCATCCATACGCTTAAAGACAGATGTCAGTTGAAGCCATACGCTCAATTCAGAGTTGTACGCTCATTCAAAAGCCATACGCTCAGTAAATATTTTATTATTTATTGAAGTGACAGCACAACATATGTTTAAATGAGGAATGAATCTGACACTTCATCTTTCGTACAAAGACAGCTGTCACGAGAAAAGTAACCGTCGTATAGGTTTTCGAAGAGTCGGTTTTGTCTTTTACGAGGACAACTCAGCAGCCTTCATAAATACAAAAGCCATCATTACTGTCAGTTTTGACAGTCTGTCAGCCGTCAAATCCGCAGTCACGACGCTCGAGAAGATTTTGTCAGTTATGGGAAGATATGGTGTACCAAAGAAGATTGATGATAGCCACGTGGCCACTTCTCCAGTGAGCGTATCAACCTCACATGACTCCTTCTTCACCCAGTCAAGTGAGCGTATCGACCTCACATGACTCCTTCTTCACCCAGTCAAGTGAGCGTATGGACTTCACATGATTCCTTGCTAATCAAGCGAGCGTATGACCTCACATGACTCCTTGCCCATAAAGTGAGCGTATGGATTTCCTATGGCACTACGCTGTCCAAGTCAGCGTATAAACTCTCCTTCAACGAGGCAGCGTATTACAGCAACCATATCCAGGATTACAGTCAACACACGTTCTCACGTGTCCTGTACCAGTTATCCACTTCTCTAGAAGTTATGCAACGTGGCATCCAGGCCATCAATCTCTCCTGAACATGCTCCACTACTTTCAACCGCACGCTAATGTGTCTCCATCAGAATTCGCCACGCGTCCCTGCAGTTATGCACACGTCAAGTAACTACCTGAGCGTATGCTTAAGGACAGTTATCCTGAACTCTATAAAAAAGAGTTTCTTCATCTTCATCAGAGACTACAGGTCATTTTCAGAGAGAATAGAGAGATTGCCCAGTTGCTGTCCAAGTTCTTCGAAGTTCGAGTTTTCTTCATCGCATCGTCCAAGGGATAAAGTAATCGTCTTCTAGATTAGATTCCTACAGTTGTAATTTTCTCAGATACAAAATAAATAAAGTGAATTTATTATGGAAAACAACGTCAGAATATCCGTCGCCATGGTTCTGGAAATACCATGTTCGTCGGATTCGCGTCAGAATATCCTTCGCCATATCGACGGATGCGCGACAGAGTCGCGACGACAAATCCGTCGCTAGGATTCTGTAAATGTCAAGCATTTCCAGAACAAGGACGACGGATTATCCGTCAAGGATCCGTCGCTAATCCGTCCTTGTTAGAGACGGCGTTCGACGGATTAGTGACGGAATGATACCCTCTGATACACTGTTACGACGGTTTACAGATGGACTATCCGTCGCTAAGCGTCTATACAATTCAATAATTAATACTTGAATTCGACGATAGACCGTCGCAAGTCGTCGCTAATGCAACGAATAGTGACGACGGAAAGCCGTTGCTATTCCGTCGCTTGACGACTACTTAGCGACGGATCTGTATTAGCGACGAGCTGATTGCCGACGGATTTTTTTTGACCAATATCCATCAGTGATCCGTCGCTAATACGGATTAGCGAAGGATGGGCGACGGATCTGGCCGTCGCTAAAGCCACATATTTTGGTAGTGTCCCCAATGCTAAGAGTAGTCGCGACTAATCTAAAAATTGGTTTCCAGTCAGAAATGAAATAAGGACACATATGACAGGCTATTCAAAACATGATAGAATTTGCAAAACATGAGAATAGCATATGAAAATTTAAACTAGAAATAAACATGCATCATGGTATAGCAGGATACAGGAACAAGCAACTCTATAACAAAATATAGCAACTAACAGGGAAAAATATAGCAACATGGCATGAGATAAAGAAAAACAGTACGAAACAAGTGAAATAACATCTATTTACGTGAGTTGAAATATCGTGTTCAACATGTGAACGACTAAAGGATAAATTCGGCCAACCGTACGTGTCGTGTGCTGCTGCTATCATTCACGTTTAGACCAATGGGATGGAAATGGTAGTTCACACGTCTACTAAGATATTTTTCCACCCGACTAGTACTCATAGAATCAAACAGGTCACAAGCATGATAATCATATGAATGGTAGTCATGAAATATAGCATGTACGGATCCATGAGACTAACCCCGGGTAACAAGCATGTCAACAAGCAGGAGAAGCATATGTATAATATGTAATGGAAAAATATATCAAGAATTTAAAGCAATCAGTATATGTACTTGCCTGTGGTCTTGAGCTGCGGATACGGGTCAAGCGCTGAGTCAGAGTCCAAGAAATCTATTTATAATTTAATAGAATCAATACACAATTTAGAGTACAAACAAACCTATCTATTCATTTAGGTTCTAGG